>BPLS01011885.1:0-13166 GCA_019656275.1 Rhododendron kiyosumense | reverse complement strand
GAGGGCCGCAAACCAAAATCGGGCGATTTTCGGGGCGTGTGCCCACAGTGGCGACTCTGCTGGGGACAATTACATTAATCCATATTTGGCGATTAATACATGAAAGAACAATTTTCAAAAGCTTGTCAAAACAGTACGCTTCGCGCTGCTGAAGAACGGAATGGTAACGTAACAGGATCTCAGCATCCGACCAATCCGAACTGGGGCTTTTACTATTGTTCACTTATGTAGTTTTCTCCAAGTATTGATTAATGAAAGTGAGCCAAGCTCAAAAGGCATTTTCAAAACCTTGCGTTTCTCTCTCATTCTAAATCATTCTTCGGCACCTTTCCATTTGCATCGATGTTGGATAAGCCCCGTTGAGGTGTTTTGGGTAACCGGCACAGTTTACTGGAGCCCGGGGTCCTCGAATGCCCAACAACCTTGGACGATGATGAGTCGTATTACCGTTCGACCATCGCTTTGCTACACGCATTGCAATGGGAGGTATGCCGCGGCTTTAGTCAGAGGAACCCCTTTAAGCCAAAACCGGCCTCTACATGCGTACGAAGCACTAGAACCTTTCAACCTAAGACAGGAACCTACAGGGTAGGATTACTTGCATCTAACCCCCATAAACTGTCTATGTGTTACCGCTTTCCTTATCGCATGCCTGTACATACATACATTCCGTTTTGCGTAGGAGCATGCTAGGGCGGCTTTTTAGGTCTGTCTCGAGTTCGTCTCGTGACTATTAGGGCCCTGCCATGGACCGATGACGAGTCGTGCATCTCGATGTTGCGCGTTATCAATTTCCAAAATCCTTGGGTCAGCGAGACTTTGGGAAATCAGGACCGTTTAAGTCTTTTTCTCTAAACCTGGTCGAAACTTCAAACAGAAAACTAGGAACAACGAAGAGAATGTCGTGATACTCACACCATCCCGGTTAAAGTGCTAATCACTTACACCATCAAGGCTCCGGCACAGTGCTGCTTACGCCACCTCGGTTATGGTATCACGCCATCTGCACCAAGTTGTTCCGACCTCCAAAGTTGAAACTTCGAAAAGGAGCAGTCAAAAGGCTTAGATTGTCTTGACATCCTTTAGTATCCATCGATTCCAAATAAGGATGCACAGTCGAAAAGAAATCCGAGGACTCTATGGCAGCGTCCTAACAGCATGAGTTGGACTCCCTCTAAGTGTTAGAGTCTAGGAGGACACCGACGACGTTGGCATGCCCATTTCTTTCAATTCTTTCAAAATAAACTGTTGCAGGCTATCATTGAGCTCGTCTATTTTGCTGTTCAGCTGAACTATGGGGAGCTTCGAAATCAAGAGCCAAACCTGCTTGGGAGCGTCCGTCGGGTCTGCTTGAGGATCTGTTTTGGGGTTTGCTTTTCTGCTCGTCACAACGGAAGCTCAGTTCTGCACTCTGTCAAGGGAGGATTCGCCGCCGACCACTCCGCACGAATCTCCTCCATCCTCTCCATCTCCTCCTGCAACTCCGAAACTGGTCAAAGCCGAAATCCTAGACATGGCCGACGTTCCACCTCCAAATCTCACTACAATTCTGGCCGATCTCCAGCACAATATCGCCATCATGCAACAAAGGGCCGACCAGGCTGATACTGCTATGACCAATCTGCAAGCTCTAATCAACGAAAGACTGCCAGCTGCAAGAATAGAGGGCGAAGGGCGAGAGCGCGAAGGCCCAGTTGGGGAAGACATTCCGGCCGAACAGCCCGCCGTGAATCCCGAAATGGCTGCTCTAATTGCCAAAATGGCCAAGCTAGAAGAGTCAGTGGCCAAATCAGAAAGGATCAGCGCCGGAGGGTTAGACATGGACCGTCTCTGCCCCTTTCCAAATGCACGACTCCCGGAGAGGTTCAAGATGCCCGATTTTGCAAAGTTCGACGGGACGGGCGACCCGAAAACTCACTTGCTAGCGTATCACGGTGCAATGAAACTGCATGGGGTCGAAGAGGAAGCAATGTCCCAACTGTTCCCTCAAACTTTGGCGGGTCCAGCCTTCCAGTGGTTTCTATCCCTCGATGTCTCCAAGCGCAAGACATGGGAGGACATAGGCGCAGCCTTCTTCACTCAATACAGCTACAACTCCCAGCTGAAGATGACTACCCGAGAGTTGGAGTCTACTAAAATGACCACAAAGGAGTCCTTTGCGGAATTCATCAAGCGTTGGAGAACTAAGGCTGCCGTCATGACCGATCGGCCGAGTGAGGAGGATCAGATCCGCATCATCTCCCGTAACCTGCTGCCCGACTTTGCCAAGAATCTAGTGTTAGTCCAAGGAGCCGACTGGGATACCTTCTTTGAATCTGGTCTCGCCATTGAAGAAGCTCTCCAAACTGGGGTACTGCCGCGTAGCGACCCTCCATCTTCCTCCTCGGGATCAAAGGCCAAGACCCGTGCTTACACAGGGAGCAGCGCTGCCTTATTCGGCAACAGCAACTACGCCAATGCCACATCTGCCGGGAGCAGCACTGCCCAAGAGTCCCACCACATCGCCGATATCAACCAAGTCCAAACTCCTCAGAAACCCCGAAACCGCAACCAGCCCCGGAACTTCACCAAGTTTGAGGCTCCACTCTCCCAAGTGCTAGAAAGATTGACCAAATCCGGTCATCTCAAACCGCTGGATCCAACTCCATTACCTCAAAACTTATCCCCTAGCCACAACTCAAGTGCTTTCTGTGCCTACCACCAGATGCCTGGTCACTACACCGACTCTTGCTATCGCCTCCGTCATGCGATACAAGATTTGGTAGATAGCGGAACCATTCCTACCCCTCCTAAACCCAATGTAATTACCAACCCTATGCCGCAGCATAACGGCCACCCTCAAATCAACCAAATCAACCTCACCTCCACTACAATCCAACCAAGTTCCACCATATTCAACCCCACCGACCATATAACCCCAGCCATCCATCCCAAACCTGTTGTGACCCTCCCGAAGGATGCCAGTATCAATATGCTAGCTGTCAGCTGGAACTTGGAAGACAAGGCCAGAGAGTGGGAGGAGCTAGCTCATGACTGGGAGGAGCGGTATCACTTGGGCTTTCCTCAGGATCCTATGGTCGATCAAGAGCAGTTAGACCAGTGGGAGGAGGAATGGTTTGCAGCACGAGCCGACCCGTTAGATGGCCTGTCACTGTTCATGCTTTTCTACCAGCCGGAGCCGTTCTTGCCCGAAGAGGAGGACAAAGAATACGTGTGGGCTGTGGAGCCCGATTTTGTGCAACCCGTCGAGCTCCAAGGCATGGGAGAGATCAACACCGACAGCGACGCGGACGAGCAGTACTTGGACTTTTACGTCGAAAAGGAGAGTGCTTCCGAGGAGCCCCGCCGGCTAGGAGCCTTCCTGCCTTTGATTGACACGCTCTCTGATGCCGTGCATGAGTATGACCTCGGGGTGGGGCCAACTTTCAACATCATCCCTGTGGATCAGCCACGTCCTTTGGTGGCTCCGAGTGAGGACTGCTCCATCATGACTCTCAATGCGCCGCCCGATGATCTGTGGAATGTTGATGAGATCGTCAACCTGAATGCGGACCCCCTTCTAGCTGACTTGTGGAAGGACGACAGAGTGGTCGACATGCAAGTGGGAGAGGAAATTTGGACGGTCAACACTGCTCTGGTAGACTCAGGCTTTTGGGATGTACCGTTCGTCACTAATCCGGGAACGCCTTTTGAGGAAGCTGCTGCACAGGATCCGGCTTTTTGGGAGACACAAGTCATGAGCGATCTGGAATGGGTTACGGCTTCGGACCAGGTAGCATCGATCGACAAAGGGAAAGGCAAGCTAGAGGAAGTGCCTGCTGACTTCTGGGATTTCGTGGATACGTCGCCTTGGTGGGAGGTTGCCAACGTCACTAGGAGCGGCCGAGTTTTCCAACCGCCTAATCTTTCGGGTGGGAGCTCGTCCAATCCCGGCAATGATCAAAGGCTCGCTGTTCCCTCGGCTCAAAGAAGCGCTCTGGCCATTCCTAGCGGGGTACCTGAAGAAGATGCTATTCTGAAGCAGTTAGAAAGGATCCCTGCCGCCGTCTCTGTCTGGGGTTTGATTTCGTCGTCAAAGGAGCATCGAGAAAGGCTGTCTTCAGCACTGGCCCGTCTTACTGTGCCGACCGACATTACCCCCGAGGCTATGGTTGCCTTGGTTTTACCACTGCTGTCCAAGCATTCCGTCACCTTCACCGAAAAGGATCTACCTGTTGACGGAACTGCTCACAATCGCCCGCTGCACATCACCATCAAGTGTAAGGGACATTGGGTGCCAACCGTACTAATCGACAATGGGTCTGCGATCAACGTCTGTCCGATGAGGGTCACTTACCGTTTGGGGTTCACCAAGGCTGATCTCACCCCTTCCAATCTGGCAGTCAAGGCTTACGACAACACGCGCCGCGTAGTCGAGGGGACTCTCATGCTGAAGCTTGATGCCGAGGGTTTCGAAATGGACGTAGAGTTCCATGTGGTTGACATCCCCGCCACTTTCAACTTGCTTTTGGGAAGGCCGTGGCTGCATAGGGCGGATATCATGGCTGTACCGTCAACTCTCCATCAAAAGGTCATGCTGGGGCTTCCGACCGGAACCTTAACCATCTGCGGAGACTCTGGGATCCGCCCGCTCAAGGATGATGGGACCCCTGTCTTAGGAATCATGCACGGAGAAGAAGACTCGGACTTTGGAGGGTTTGCCTTTGACACTTCCGGCTCAGTCCTAGCTATTGTCATGGATGACGACTTCATCCTCAGCTCTGCTGCCCTCGAAATCATGAGGAGGATGTCATTCATGCCTGGCTTAGGGCTCGGGATCAACCAGCAAGGGATCGCTGAGTTCCCTGTCTTTCCCTTTACCGAAGGCCGCTTTGGCCTGGGATACACTCCCCCTACCAAAAAAGCCAAACTAGGGAAAGACACGGGAAAACCTCGGACCCTTTATGGTAACCCCGACAGCTATTTCGTCCGTGAAGGAGGAGGCATTGCTTATCTGGGGCAGGCTGAACCGTTTTGGGATCAAGTGACCAGGACTTGGCTACCGGGCTTCGAGATCTTCGCCGCCGACACTTGGTCCGATGACGAAGAGGAAATAGCAAAAGAGGAAATAGCAAAAGAGGAGCTAGCTGCGAAGGAGTTCAAGAAGCAGTTAGTTGCAATCAAGGAAAGGGCTGACTGGTTGGTTGCTTTTGATCAGGGGGATTTAGAGGTGCTATTCTCCCAAGTAGGTTTGGTTGGCAAGGAAGACGAGGCTGAAGTGCTAGTGCTTGGGCCCGACTCTCCGGATCTTCTCAACGATCCAACCTCCCTCATTGTCGAAGCAAAGGGTAGTCTTAATAATTGCATTTTTACTCCCCGTCTAACATGCATTGACGATGTATCTGAATCTGACACGGAGTCTGTCGAGTCTAAGTCTAGCTCAGAGTCGGAGTTTGTGCCTCTCGGCCCTCCACGTCATAGCTTTTACTTTGAGTTCGAGTCGACTGTACTTGGCAACCCCTCTGGGTTTTATGAAATGCATGATCCTGCTTCCGACTACTTTGCTGATTTCTATATAAACTGTGTCGACCCCGACGATGAAGGAGTCGACTTTGACGGGAACATCCCGGCCGAGTTGCGTTCCCTCATCGAAAGGGAAGACGAAAGGCATGCTCAGCCTCTAAAAGACGAAGTAATTTTAATAAATCTGAAAAATGAGGATGATCCCCGCATGATGCAAATTGGTTCCACTTTGTCTCCGGCAAACCATGCAGCCACAATCGAGACTCTCAAGGACTACGCCGAGGTTTTCGCCTGGTCTCACGCGGACATGCCCGGTATCGATCTCGAAATCGTCCAGCACAGGATTCCTTTGCTACCAGGGGCTGTTCCTGTCAAACAGAAGCTTCGCAGAATGAGGCCGGATTGGGTTCAGAAGATTAAGGAGGAGGTTACCAAGCAGATCGACGCAGGATTTCTGAGAGTGGCTGAGTATCCCCAATGGATTGCTAACATCGTACCCGTGCCCAAGAAGGACGGAAGGATCAGGGTCTGTGTCGACTTCAGGGACTTGAACAAAGCAAGCCCCAAAGACAGTTTTCCCTTGCCTCACATTGATGTGCTTGTGGACAACACGGCGGGGCATGCTTTGCTTTCGTTCGTCGACGGTTTCGCGGGGTACAATCAGATTTTCATGGCTCCGGAGGATCAGGAGAAAACAGCGTTCATCACTGAATGGGGAACTTACTGCTATGTCAAGATGCCGTTTGGTTTGAAGAATGCCGGTCCCACTTTTCAAAGGGCCCAAACAACCCTGCTCCACGACTTCATCCATAAGATAGTCGAGGTGTATGTCGATGACATGATTGTGAAGGCCAAAGAGGAGGAGGACTATATTCCTGCGCTCAGGCAGTTTCTTGAAAGGCTTCGCAAGTACAATGTGCGCCTCAACCCGCAGAAGTGTACATTTGGGGTCACAGCAGGCAAAATGTTGGGGTTTCTGATCACTAGAAGAGGAATCGAAGTGGACCCGTCCAAGATCAAGGCAATTCTCGAAATGGAGCCTCCGCAGACTGAAAAGGGAGTTCGAAGTTTCCTGGGGAAGGTGCAGTTCATCAGTAGGTTCATCGCCAAGCTGACCCTAACTTGCGAGCCGCTGTTCCGTTTGCTCAAGAAGGACGTCCCGTTTGAATGGTCAGAAAGGTGCCAAGCTGCTTTCGAGTCGATCAAGGCGTACTTGCAGAATCCGCCAGTGCTGATGCCGCCAATTCCGGGTCGACCATTAATCCTGTACTTGTCTGTAACTCCGACAGCTATGGGTTGTTTGCTAGCGCAAGAAGGGGAAAACAGAGCCGAAAGGGCCATCTACTACCTGAGCAAGAAGATGTCTGAAAGCGAGGAGCGGTATACCTCTCTGGAAAAGACGTGTTGGGCACTAGTCTGGGTCACCAAGAGACTTAGACACTACATGCTAGCCTATTCGGTGAAGTTGATTTCTCGGATGGATCCTATCAAGTATCTCTTCGAGAAACCAGCGCTCACCCATAAGCTAGCACGTTGGTTGCTTCTGTTGGCTGAATTCGATCTCCAGTATGTTACAAGAAAGTCAGTAAAGGGCCGTGCTGTGGCTGAATTTCTGGCTGATCATCCGGTCGAAGGGCCCGAAGATGTGGATTTCACTTTCCCGGACGAGGATGTGTTAACTGTGGTCGAGGAGGTGTGGACGCTTTATTTCGATGGGGCTGCCAACCAGAAAGGATTTGGGATCGGGGTGTTGCTGATCACGCCCGCTGGTGCTCATATTCCACTCGCTTTCAAACTGAACTTCGACGTCACCAACAATCAAGCTGAGTATGAGGCCTGCATCGTGGGAATGGAAGCAGCAATTGCACTGGGAGTCGAGAAGCTCGAAGTTATCGGAGACTCAAACTTGGTGGTTTCCCAAGCTAACGGAGAGTGGAAGGTCCGTGAGGAAAAGCTGAAGCCTTATCATCAAGACTTGGAGGAACTGATTCCTCGTTTCAATAGGGTAACTTTCACCCATGTTCCCCGCTTGAGGAATCAGTTCGCCGACGCCTTGGCGACTTTGGCTTCAATGATCGAACTACCGATAGGGGTCAAGATGCGACCGATTGTGATTGAACAGAGGGATCTGCCCGCTTATGAATACGTCAACGCCATCGACGATGTCGATGATGGCCTACCCTGGTATCATGACATCTGGAACTTTGTGGAGCGCGGGGAGTTTCCCGCCGGGGCTACTAAGAAGGATCGAATCGCTTTGCAACGTTTAGCCGCTCAGTACATCATCTGTGGGGGGAAGTTGTATCGAAGGTCTCACTGCGGGATGCACAAGCTGTGTGTGAACGGCGCCGAAGCAACAAGGATAATGGAGGAGATTCACGAAGGAGTCTGCGGTCCTCACATGAGCGGCGTCATGCTCGCAAGAAAAATCCTCAGGCAGGGGTACTATTGGTCCACAATGGAATCACAGTGCATTGACTACGTACGGCGCTGCTACAAATGTCAGATTCACGCGAATTTGCAGCATATTCCTCCATCCGAGCTGTACGGCATGACCTCGCCTTGGCCTTTCTCAGTATGGGGAATCGACGTCATCGGGATGATCAGGCCCTCCGCTTCAAACGGCCACAAGTTCATATTGGTAGCCATCGACTATTTCACCAAGTGGGTCGAGGCAGAATCTTACAAGACCCTGACAACCGTTCAAGTTGCGCAGTTCATTCGAAAGAACATCATCTACCGGTACGGTGTGCCTCAGGCTTTCGTTTCAGATAATGGGAGTCACTTCAAAGGTAGGGTCCTGGAGCTTTTCGAGGAATTCAAGATCAAGATCCATCACTCCACGACCTATCGTCCGCAAACAAACGGAGCAGTCGAAGCAGCGAATAAGAATGTCGAGATGATCATCAAGAAGACCGCTGAGTCTGCAAGGGATTGGCACGAGTTGTTACCATTGGCCCTTTGGGGGTATCGTACTTCGATCCGCACTTCCACGGGTGCAACCCCGTTTTCCCTGGTCTACGGAATGGAGGCAGTTCTCCCTGTTGAGCTCGAAATTCCGTCTCTAAGGATCATGGCTGAAAGTGGTCTCGAGGAGGCCGAATGGCTGAGTGGCAGATTTGTCGAGCTGATGTTGTTTGATGAGAGAAGGCTCCGGGCACTGTATCATGTTCAGGGGTATCAGCGTCGAATTGCCCGTGCATTCAACAAGAAAGTCAAGTCGAGGGGTTTGGTCGAAGGCGACATGGTTACTAAAGAGATCCGGGCTCCAGTATTCGATCCCCGTGGGAAATTCAGGCCGAAGCGCTCTGGGCCGTACATCATCAAGACCATCCTATCCGGGGGTGCTGCTAGGCTCATCGACCTCGACGGCAACGAGTTCAGTACCATGGTCAACCTGGATCAGCTTAAGCGCTACTATCCCTGAGAGATGCTCGTTGGATCGAAAACCACAAGGGTGGGCGATTCCAAGCAAAAAGTTAGAGCAGCCTGCTAGATCGAAAACCCAAGGGGGCGGTCTAGGCAAAAATAAATAGGCAAAATCAAGAGCTCGCTAGACCGAAAACCTGTTAAGGCGGTTCTAGGCAAAAGTTAGAGCGTAAAAGGAGAGGTAAAATACACGAGCGAACCTTTGCCTGAACTACGTTCTGACCTGATTCCCTACCAAGGGATACGTAGGCAGTCTCTCAATGAGACCCGGTCATATCCTATCAAGCTGATCCATGGTCTGACATTGTGGGTTTCTCTACCAAGGCCGAGACAGTTCAAATTCAAAAGGGGAAAGCCCTTCATCTTTCAACTTTATTTTGCAAAATTACTACGTCTAATACACAAGCTGAGCATAAAAGCCTTAAAAGAAATGAAGCATGAAAAACAGAACGAAATGCTTGAGAAGCCTAACGGCTCACAGTTTATTCTAAATACAGCAAAGTGGTTTGAAGTCAGTCAATATTTGCTCTTGCGTGCACATCTGCTCTCAGCCATCGTCTATAGCGATTCTTTAATCGAGGGTCGAAATCTGGCATCTCCGCCTGGAGAATCCTCAGGCCCCAGCGCCTCTGATAGCCGCCCAGCGTCTGAGCATTGAAATTGGGAGGACGGAAGCCTCCAACGCTGATTTGGACATTCTCCTGCGAAGCGCCCAGTTGGCGAAGGATCCGCCCCGGAATATAAAAAGTAAAGCTGGTCAGCCCCGCGATGACCATCCTGTCAAAGCCGTCGGAATGGATGGCCATGTCTGCAAGGTCTAACCAAGGACACCTCCAAGCAATTTCATCGGGCTGCATCTCCTGCATGAACTCGTACCAGCCCTCCACATCCAAGTCGGGATACCGCATCTCTCTCTGATGAACCCGTTTCGGGAACAAATTCCAGCCCGCCGCCGGTGGATGCAGCAAATTCAGCTTGTCCGATAGCCACAGCTGTATGAGTGACAAAACAAGTAAGAAGCTAGATAAAGCCCGAGCGAAAAGACAAGTAAGAAGCTAGGAAGCAGCCTAAGCCGAGTGTCGAGGTAAAACGAGAATGTGCGAAAAACCAGAAAAAGGTGAGCTGAGTGAGTTTACCTGAAGCAAGAGCGGGCTCCCGCTGAACACAGCCGACTGGCCTGTGCTCACCAAATCCAAACCCAAGAGTGTCTCCGCCAGGACCAAAGGGATCACGTTTCTGCGCGCCCCCATCTGAGCAGCTACGCTCACAAGCAAAGGGCTAACCCGCCCGTCGGCCGGAACAAGCAAGTAGGCCGCGAGCAGACAAATGACCAGAGCGAAGCGCCGGCGCGCTTGAATTTCCTCGCTACCCGGACTATCCACAGCAACAGCCGGACTGTACAGCTCAACCAGTCGGATGATGTTCACCTGGCCGCCTTCCAGGATTGTGTTAGCCAAGCCCCGGGGGATACCGAGCGAGCTAGCCAGCAGCTTCGGCATGCTCTCTTGGTAGGGAGGAACGACGAGCGTCGAGGACGCATAGGTGCGGAGGTACGCCTGAAACTCCTCCACGGTCGGGCACATCTCATCGTCACCAAAGCGGAAGACATGGACGTCCGGGTCCCAGAATCTCAAAGCCGCCCACAGCAGTGCCGGTCGGATGGGCACGTGTCGAAGAAAGCGGAACGAAGAAAGCCCGTGATATTGGAAATTGAGCCAATCAACGCTTAAAAAGGAGACTAGCCAAGGCCTGATCAGTGTTGGGAGAGGGTTATCCATGGGCAAAGCTGAGTATATACTGAAGAAAGTGGGTGTGTGACGCTGTAAATACCCTGAAGTGGGCATCCCAGCTTTATAGGCTCTCAAGTTACCGTTGCAATTCGCATAAAGCATGGAGCCAAGTAACTAGTATCCAAAGCCACATCTAATCAAGTACTCTGCCTCCCCTGAGCCTTCAGAAACCGTGTGAAGACCGTGTGCGAGTAGAAACAAACTCCCCCTGAAAAAGGACAGTCAGTCAGTCAAGTGGATCTGACTCTCAGGAGTTTGGCGTACGCCATCTTATAATTGGCGTACACATGGTATCTTCACAATTGGCGTACGGAGTAATACCCATGGCGTACGCCATGTTGATAAACCAGAAAACAGTTTCCAGCAGCTACTGCCTTCGCATGGTCGGTTTTTGTTCGAGGTTTGGCTTTGGTCATTTCTTGGTTCCCCCAAGTCTTAAACATCATTTGAGACTGCAGCGAAGTGTCGGAACTCAAAAGCCGCGCCCATCGAAGATTTTGGACCCCCGGAGGCTCGTTTCAAGCTCGAATCAAGGATACGGAAGGTCAAATCTCGTTTTGAGGGGGTTTGCCGAGTTTTGTTATACCGTACATGTCACATAGGACTCGTGTGACTGCGCGGGGGTGTCGGTTTCAGTCTGGGACCATATCGAGTCATCCTTTGCGTCTTATGTCCGTTTTTGCGACATTTTTAGCTTTTTATCGGTATTCGCCGTATGCCGGGGTACTTTTGCCAATTTTGGCGCTCCGTACAAGTCATTGTGCGTCTATGGAGTCTTTCAAAAGTGTCAGTTCCATCCGTTTCGGAGAAATACGGATTTTGGTCTGTTAAGGCCTGTTTTCCCGTATCCTCCGCGTGTCTGGGGTATATCTTGTATCCTAGGGCCTTTTCTATCTATTTTTATTCGAGCTACGTCTTTTGTGCGCATGTGCAAACGTCCGTGTCGATTCAGAACCATCATCAATGCATGTTAGATATTAGGGGACGGTTCGTTCGCTTTCTTAAGCACAAAATCCAATAATTGAAAGAATCAAACGAACAGGAAATGCAAATATTATTACTACTATATCAAAGCCCTAAAAAAAGCAAAGTGTGGGAATGTATCAAGCGGCACACCGGCCCAAGCAAGCTCAGAAGTATCAAGGCACACTTGCCCAAAAGTCAACAGGCACGCAGGCCTCGTATCCAAAATCCAAAATGTATAAGTATCAAAGTCAAGTCAAAACAGCGAAATAGACTAAGGCTCAGTGATAGCCCTCAGTCGTCAAAAAGGTCCTCGTCGTCCTCTTCCTCCTCGCTTTCCACCAGCTCGCGCGGGTCTATCCGGAACCGAGGATCACCTGCGGAGTCCGAGCCGCTGCTGAGAGACGTGCTCTCCTCTTCTTCATCTGCTTCCTCTTCCTCCCTCCTCCTCTTTTGCAGAGGCCCCTCAGCAGGCCTCTTCTCTGCAGGTCTTTTCCTCAGCTCCCGACGGAATGGGAGATCCTCGCTAGAAGGCGCGATCCGTACTCCCCTCTGAGTACTCGCCGCTGGCCGGGAAGAGCTCGGCGCTATCTTCTTCTGAGGAGGTGGCCTCACGCTTTTCCTTCTAGGAGCCGCCCTAGCCTGTCCCTGCATTGCATTTAACTTGTTAATATTCGTGTGCATATTGCATATACATTGAAATGTGAAAGCAGGACATTGTTCTATCAAAGTTCAAGAATCATACCTGAGGCCGCGCAATAGGAACTGGAGCTGGAGGTGGATAGTGCAGCCGCAACTGAGCACCGCTGGCAATCCTGTGAAACTCTTTCTCCATGGCCTTCATCAAGCGCACCGCCTCTCGTACCCACGTCATGGGAGCCTGTTTGCATTAAGTGATCAAGTCAGTTTGCAAGTCAAGTATACATGTGCAAAGCAAAACAAGGAAAGTACAAAGGATGCTAAGTATCGTACCGGTCCTGTGATCTCGTCAGGCTCTCTCCTAGCCGGCTCAAACTGCAGAGTGGCCTCCTCTCCCTGGGCATCCCGCACAGCCAGCGTCCAAGAAAGCTGAGGAAGTCCCGTCGCCCTAGCAGACTCACTCCTCTCCCTCGGGCGGGCAGTCCTACCACCTTGTCCGCGTCTCTCCTCTCCAGCAGCTCTAGCCTCGGCCTCCACAGCTCCGTGCTCAACTACTCCGAGTGGCCCCGCCAAGTATTGCTTCCGATAGACAGCGTAGTCGCGCCCAGGCCGCAAGAAAGCAACAAGACCCGCCGGGACAGTGAAGCGCTGCAGCTCAGCCAGCGTGTACTGGTCCGTGTGTGAAGCCCGAGGAGGAAGTAGACCGGGCACGACGAACTCCGAAGCTCCAAGTGACTGCCGTGTCACCCGGTCCCCTAAGTATCACTGCCATCCAAAGATCGACTCCAACAGCACTCGGCTCGCAGCTACCCCTCTGCTCCGGGAAAGGTACTCCGGCTCAGC
>BPLS01011874.1:0-12409 GCA_019656275.1 Rhododendron kiyosumense | reverse complement strand
TCTTCCCCTTAATTAAAAACAAGTCTTTTAACGTATAAATAAGCCAAGGTTTGAACTTGTTTTGAAACTCATTTTGAGTCATGTTTGAGTTAATTAAATTCGACTTTCATTCAATTCAATTGTAAGTACCATAAAACTAGCCCTGTTCTACTAAGCTTTCTTCAAAAAAATAAGTAATTATTTGTAATTTTTAAAATTAAAAACAATGTATTTGTTGAAACAATTTGTCGAAAAAAAGAAAAGGAGCAATGTACCAAGGATGGAATTAAATATGCATTATTTACAAACAAAAGTATTTGGATATTCGAGAAAAATCAATATACTCTTCGCCACATCGAATTTCCCTTGACCGCTACGAATTACTCTTGGGAGCGTGGAATTACACTTGGCCGCATCGAATTGCACTTGGCCATATCGAATTGCATTTAGCCGCATCGAATCGCACTTGGCTGCTACGAATTACTGTTGTCCACCTCAAATTGCACTTGGCCGCATGGAATTACACTTGCCCGCTTCGAATTGTACATGGCCACGTATAATTGCACTTGGCCGCTTCGAATTGCTTATTTCCGCGTATAATTGCATCTGGCCGCTTCGAATTGCACTTGGCCGCATCATATTGCCCTTGGCCGCGTCAAATTGCACGGCCAAGTGCAATTAGACCCGGCCGGCCAAGTGCAACTCAACGCGGCCAAGAGTAATTTGTTGCGGTCAAGTGCAATTCAATGCGACCAAGTGCAATTCGATGCGGCCGAGAGAGTAATTCAAAACGGCCAAGTGCAATTCGATGCGCCAAGAGTAATTTGTAGTGGCAAAGTGTAATTCAATGCAGCCAAACCTAGTTATCTATAGCTTATATCACTTGTTGTAATGACTTGGATGCCCTCAACCTTAAATCTCCCTCTAATTTAGAGTTTGGATTATGTTATTTTAGTTGTTTGTTTGCAGAATATCAAGTAGTGGTGCCCATACCGATATAGAAATGCAATTCGATGAGGCCAAGAGCAATTCGATGCAGCCAAATGCAATTACACGCTTGGACCAATTTATATGGATTTTTGTCACAACTTTAATTGAGTGTACTGGCAATGGACAGCACGATCACATCTCAACTTCACGCGCATGTATTTATTATGGAAAAAAAAACAATTCTTCTTTGTTAGAAGCGAATTCGAATACGTCTATTTTAAATTTAAGAAAATCCTACTAGGAGAAAGGAATGAGGGCATGGGGTTTGAACTGTCACCAAATTAAGTGTCCATTGCGGCATCATTGTAAGAAGAGCACATCTCAACTTGGTTGATATCTACTCCTTTACGATAATATGCCAATCCAAAATCTTTTGAATTTTGTGACTACACCCATGCATTTGAATGAGTTGCCTACGTATTTGATTCGTCCAGTCCGGCTTAAAATAAGTGTGAGTCCAAATCAAAATCACGTCACCCGTAGTTCTTTATTTATCTTGGAGCGAATATCTGCTTCACAATGTTTGTAAACTTTTTAAAGAAGATTTTGCTTTTGACAAATACAATTGTTTGACTGGCGATGAATTTTCAACCAATAAAATAAAAGGCCGTAAGTAATTTTAGGCCTTAGACAACCATTATCCTTAGTTTGATCAAGCAAATCACTTTAATTTATGTGTTGGGCTCCGGTGACCCTTTTTAGGATTAGTGGTTTGCAAAATCAGCTTTAATCAGTATGAAGTCTTCTGTTGGAACCCTAATTTAGTTGATGGATTTCAAGGGGCCGAATCCCAAATCACAAGGCCAAAGTGGCGTACCCGTACCCACTATTATGAAAAACTAATTTTTATTTTGACATTTTTAAAGCCAGTGAAGGCCAAATTTGTCAAGGCCAAATCAGTGTGCCACTAACGAATTTGAACTTAGTGCCGATCCATGGCAATGGAATTTCAATTTTGCACTGTCCCACGACTCTTTTTTAGAATTTGAACTTTGGGCTGCCTCACGGCAATGGAAGTGTGCTAGTAGTGGTGAAGTTATGGTGGTGTATGTGGTAAGTGATGGTGGAGGAGGGTGTGGGGCTCCGATGAACGTGGCTCGCTTCCTTTGGAACTATTGATCAGTGGTTTTTAAGTTTACTTGTGGAGTACTTCAACTTCAATTATAGCAGATCGAAGGGACCCCTAATATACTAATGACTTTAAAAAAAAAACTGATAATAGTTTTTTTTCTTTTCCAATTTTTAGAAGAGATCAATTCAAATAAATACGATGCGCCCTCCAGGCCCGTACAATATGAGATATTGATGAAATTGACTGAAAACACATGCATGGGTTGTCGTAGAAGTTTGGTCTCAATTTTCAGGTTTCAAACGTTTCAGCATATCTCGTCCAGACGGTGGTCGCTTGCGTCTGCCCAGATGCATTGTTCAAGTCTTACACTTAGAGGCAACTGGAAATCGAGTCTGGACAGAGGGCCAATATCTGCCCGGACAATTAGTACATAAATCGATAAGTATTTGAGAGTTGGTACAAAAGACGTGGTCAACTACATGCATGAACATGCATTTGAGTACGTAAGTCTTAATTAAATAGTGAGGGGTAGACTTGGTACTGCAGGGACAATGATCAACCAAAAGACTCGATGTGGACGACTTGATTCTTAATTCTTTCTTGTAGACTTGTAGTTGTATCTATCAAGTAGGTGGACTGCTTCTAATTTCTTGTTTGTCTAAAAAGATTAATATGTGCGTACGTTACTTTCTTTTTGTTGATAAAAAGTCGAATATACATATCAAAGAGAGCTCGGGATGAGATTACAATTTTAATGGGGCGAATCCCGATCCCCGTCGAACATGTCGCACTCTGAAATTAAAGAAGACATTACCAATAATGAGGGTACTGTTTGTCTATTTTTCGTACAGTCGATGATCGACTGGGAGATGTTTGGAATGCTGGAATGTGGGTGTTTGTGATGGTGGAGTTTGGTTCCTTGCCGTATTTCAGAACTTCTCTGGAAGCAAACTTAATGAAGTGAATGGAGATGAAAGAAGAACAACAAAATGGACTTTTATTATTCTTCGAAGTAGAAGTCAGTCGACAATGAGAACACAATCGATTAGACGGTTACGTTACAAGCTACTCCTAGAGCGAGAAAAGTAAAGTACAGATAAGAAGTAGAAGCCTTTGGGCGATTGAGTGGGGTTTTAATTGTCTTCAACTTTGGTATTTATAGGCTGCCCCTTCGACCTGAATTTCAAACTCGACAGAATTCCCTCTTCAAATTTGAATCAAGCGGTTACTTCTTTTCCCTCTTCTTCTCCATGTTCATGAGCAAATAGTTATTTCACACGATCCCACGTTGTAATTGTTTCTTTCAACTTCTTTCGATAACTGCTTCGTGTCTCATCCACTTGTGACTCGTCTTTGGACACGTGTTTTGCATTTAAGAAAACTCTAACCGTCGATCAGTCCATTTGATTTTGTGATACAAACTAGGTGTAGTCGACACGTGTTGCAACTTAGTCTAGTCGATTCATGTTGACAGAATTATGGTGCAAAAACAATGCCCCCATATTTACCTAAGTTAAAAGTTTAACTCTGGTAAATATTCTCTTAAAAATCACTGTCTATATAAAGCAAAGTACTTTGAAACTTTAGGGCACAGAACTTTTCAAATTAAACTCTTGCAATACACTCCCATGGCTCCGAAAGCAAAATCGAAGATGCTCGTTGTCTCCAATGAAACTCAATCATGGAATCAGTGTTGGAAGATGTTCCTCGATTCCCAGATTCATATCGAGGCAAAGCGAGTTGGAATACACTAAGTCTTAATTCACGACGAGAGCTCTAGTTCCTTATGCACATTGGGTCCAGTTTTCTCGTCGACCATTTGGAGCGATATTTCAGAAGTTTATCCCATAATAGAACGAGATCCGCTCCTTCTCCAACATTCGTCACTCGAATGGTCAGGTTGGGGTAAGAATGCTTGTCTTCACTCTTGGCCCTACAATGTCGAAGTAGAATGGGCCGACTGGGTGAAACGTATGATGAAATTCTTTTTGATGATTGGAAGAAAATGGGAATTCGTGAAACTATTGAACTTTCTCAGTTTCCATTAGAAATGAACTCCGAACTCTTAGCTGCTGCAGCTTGTTTCTGGTCCAAATCATCCAATACCTTGGTTTTACATTGTGGATTATTATCTCCAACTATCTTGGATATTTCTCATTTAACTGGCCTTTCTTCATTAGGCCGTGAGGTGAATGCTCTCCTTTCCCCTGAACAATATGACCCTCCATTTATTGTTCCATCATCTGGTCCATAACAGTGTTCTGACTCTATTCTATAAAAGAGTCCTGGATCTATTCTCTCATAAATTAATTTTGCTCTAATATAAATTTGGAGATCATTTCCACCCATTTATTCTATAAAAGAGTCCTGGATCTATTCTCTCATAAATTAATTTTGCTCTAATATAAATTTGGAGATCATTTCCACCCATTGTGTTAAACCTGATCCCTGACTTGGAGAATGCACATCTCTGTTCTTTTTTTGCTATGATTGCTTCTCCATATTTGACTTCTCGTCCACATTTGATGCAAAGATAGTCATTAGGGAATCTTAAAACATGGGACTTTGCTGACTCTTCATCAGTCTCCATTTGATCATCCTCCCCTTCAACAGTAGATCCCAACCTTTTAGCTAGGCTGGCAGTTACCATATTAACCTCTACTTTGGGAAAGGGATTTGACTTGATACCCATCGGATCTTTATCTCCTTTAGCATATTGCAATAACCCCTTTTGAATCAAATCCTGCACACAATTGTGAAATGTAACACAATTATTAGTATTGTGTCTAAATGAATTATGCCATTTACAGTATTCTTTTCCTTTCTTTTCTTTATCAGAAGGAATAATCTGTCCAGGACTTAGAATGATAAACTTCTGTTTAAGTAGTTCATCAAATATTTGGTCAGCTTGTGCTACATCAAATGAATATTGCATATAGTTAGCTTGCCCCCCACGTCTATTGGGCTGAGATGAAGGCATATTCATTGGTTTTTCTGTTTTAACCAAAGTGTCACAAATTATAGGGGTTTTGCCAATAACTTGGCTACATCGATTTCAATATCTCCTTCCACATCTTGATAATATGTACCCAAGGATGAATTCTTTAACTGTTCTTCCTCTTGGAGAATTGCTTCAAATTGAGACGCTCTCTTTGAGAGTTCAAATAAGTCTTTGAAATTAGACCCATTAAATTGTTTCTTAAAATTAAATTCAAGACCATCTTGGGCTATTCGAACTATTTCAGTTTCTGTCACATTACAGTGGCACTGATTTTCTTAATCTTTTAAACCTGGTCAAAAATTGCTCTGTTGTCTCAGTTGGCTTTTGTTTCAATTTAGCCAAGTCAGCAATTGAAACTTCTGGTTCGTGCCTAAAATATTGGGCATGGAATTGTTCTTCCATGTCTTGCCAAGTATGAATAGAATTGGCAGGCAAACTTATGAACCAAGTAAAGGCTGTCTTTGTTAACGAGTGAGGGAACAATTTCAACTTCAGAACTTCATCTGTACCGAGTTCACCTAACTGAAGACAAAATCTGCCCACATGTTCTATTGTAGATTGATTTTCAATACCACTAAATATTGATAATTCAGGGAGTTTATAACCCCTTGGCAACGGAACATTGTCAACCCATTGTGGGTAAGGTTTTCTAAACATAGGTTTTTCTATCCTACGCAACCCTGAACCGTATATATCTTGAATGACTTCCATAATCTGTGCTCTATGAATAGCCATGGGATCTTTCATTCTATTATCGTTCACAGGATCTTGGGCTCTAAAGACATTTGGGGCGTTTCGTGTTGCACATGGTTGCACATAAGGAATATTTTGATTATTACCATTGCCATTGTTTGGCAAGGTTTGTACATATGGACCATTATTGTTGCCGTTATTCGGCAAAGCCTGTGCCATATGGTGTGTAAAATTACCATTATTTGGCATATTCTGTGCAGTATTACACATATGCTGACCATTAGTCATAACATGGGTCCCTACAAAACCATGCTGGAAATTCTGACCATTGTTAAAATAACTGTTTTGTCCATATCCACTACTATTCCCAACTTCGTAAGTAGATGGTATACTTTAGTAAAAACTAGTTGGCCGAATTGTAGATCTTAAAGTATTTGATTCCATTAATGGTCGACCATGTATATGCATACTCAATTCAAATGTAGGGTTAGAATATACCTGTTGATGGGCCTGTCTAGGCATATCACCACAATGCACTTGCTCATGAACAACTCCATTAGCATCAACATCGATGGTAGATGGAGGCATAACCACTCTTCTCATTAGAGTAATTAACTCTTGTGCCGCTTCGTCTTCTGAATTAGACAAAACTTGTGCTAACTGCCTAGAGAGACTTTGCACATCAATTAATGAACCCAAGCCATTTCCCTGGCTATTTTCCTGTCTATTCTCTAACACCCGTTGTAAAATGTGTTCAACTTCGGTTTGAACCTCTAAGCCTTCGTTCTGAGGCTCTATTGGTCAGTCGCTTTGCTTTCTCGTAGTTGGAGCCATTACTTCCAAATTAGTAAGTAGCCCTCCTTCTAGCGCCAATTCTTGTTTGTCTATTTTTCGTATAGTCGATGATCGACTGGGAGATGTTTGGAATGCTAGAATGTGCGTGTTTGTGATGCTGGAGTTTGGTTCCTTGCCGTATTTCAAGACTTCTCTGGAAGCAAACTTAATGAAGTGAATGGAGATGAAAGAAGAACAACAAAATGGACTTTTATTATTCTTCGAAGTAGAAGTCAATCAACAGTGAGAACACAATTGATTAGACGGTTATGTTACAAGCTACTCCTAGAGCGAGAAAAGTAAAGTACAGATAAAACGTAGAAGTCTTTGGGCGATTGAGTGGGGTTTTAATTGTCTTCAACTTTGGTATTTATAGGCTGCCACTTCGACTTGAATTTCAAACTCGACAGAATTCCCTCTTCAAATTTGAATCAAGCGGTTACTTCTTTTCCCTCTTCTTCTCCGTGTTCATGAGCAAACAGTTATTTCACACGATCCCATGTCGTATTTGTTTCTTTCAACTTCTTTTGATAACTGCTTCGTGTATCATCCACTTGTGACTCGTCTTTGGACACGTGTTTTGCATTTAAGAAAACTCTAACCGTCGATCAGTCCATTTGATTTGTGATACAAACTAGGTGTAGTCGACACGTGTTGCAACTTAGTCTAGTCGATTCATGTTGACGAAATTATGGTGTAAACAGGTACGTAGTCATATGTGATGGTTATATTTTTCGAGGGCAGCTGCACGATAGGTTGAGGGTTCAAGCGGACACCTTGGGATTAAAAATGAACTAAAAATTTTGTTGTTTTATACTCTTGGCACTGAACTGTTCATACATAGCCTAAGCAACAGAAAATTCACTAACGCTTTTGGCACCGCTGAACTAAAATCTCGGAGCCACCCCTTTTAATTTTGGATACTTTAATTGCATTGAGCTATCAATGTACGTAGTGGTTACGACGGACTTGCACTTATCATGGGACATGTGGAGTCCCCACTTATCATGGGACATGTGGACTGTGGAGTCATGTTTCTCAACTCAATTTCAGGAGGGTTTCCCCCCCTAGAGTATGACTAATTAATCATTGTTCGGTCTGGTCCAGGAGAAGTAGTAGCAAAGTTACTGACTTTGTCAAGTTACCAATTAAAAAGAAAATTTATCGACTTTGTCAAATTAATTACCCAAATGAAAAAGTTAGTGAATTTGTCAAACAGTACTCTTTCAGTGTGTACTCACAGCCACTGGAATCTCTCCGAGCCAATAAATGGACATCGAACTTCAAATTTCATTCCAAACTAGTCTATCCAACAAACTAAAGAGAGCAAAAGAAAAACAAAAGAGGGAAATGGGTTCGAAAGCAATTGTTTTCCTTGGCCTTTTTCTAGCCGTTGTTCTTCTCTTCACCTCGGAGGTGACAGCTAGGGATTTGGCTGAGACTACTACTACTTCTACTACCCCTAGTACTACTACCCCTAGTAAGTTAATCTTTTTAGCTGAATATTTGATTGATGATTTCATACCTCTAGTTTTTTCCCTATCTTCATGGCATAACATGCAATAAAATCTTGGTTCTATATCCCTTAGATAAAAGGGTTCATTTAAAGATGTTTTAGTTATTCTAATATTACTTTCCGAGATTGCTCACGTCATTAATCAATGCAAGCCACCTCACTTGCCTTGTCTTTGTTGAGTTTCAATTTTCAACCCGACCTAATTTCACTTTAATATGTTATAATCACCTTGACATAACTATTAATCAAGCCTATATCAATTGTGCAGCTGATCAACAGACTAATGGGGCTGATGATGCCAAGTATTATTATGGCGGCGGTTATCACCGAGGTGGCGGATATTACGGAGGTGGCGGTTATCACCGAGGTGGTGGATATTATGGAGGTGGCAGTTATTATGGAGGCGGTCGTGGCGGTGGATACGGAGGCGGCAGTTACGAAGGTAGAACTAAAGTTACCACGCTTGTTTCTAATCACCTCTAATTAAACTACTTAATCAAGTATATATATCAATTGTGCAGCTGATCAACAGACTAATGGGGTTGACGATGCCAAGTATTATCATGGCGGCGAATATTATCACCGAGGCCCTTACCACAGGGGCCCGTATTACAGAGGTGGCGACAGTTACGGAGGTGGCCGAGGTGGATATGGAGGCGGCGGTTATGAAGAAGAAGGGAATTAACATCATGGGTGCTATTTGAGCTATATGTGCACCAAGTAGTTAAACTATGTATGAATAAAGAAGGATATCCTATCAGGCCCTTCCTTCAGATTAATAGTGATGTAGTAGTTCCTCCGTTAGGGCATAGTTTGTATTTTCCTGTGTTTGTATTTTCAAATAGTGTTAAATCACTTTTGTATTAGTGAGATGTTTGAATGTTTTCAAAACAACTTTGTTCAGTCCCTAGCTTGATAAGTAAGTGAGTGAGCTTAATAAACCAATTAAACTCGCCTCTTCGATTGGTAATTAAAACATGAGACGAGTCCATTTAATTTTGTGCAATTAACGAATTAATCTTCCTGAAAAGAATTAATAACCGAACAAAATCAAGCTCTCTGCTCCTCTAAGCTCGAACGACATCTCATGTAACACGTATGCTTTGGATCTTGGGTCTCCGAGGATACAAAAATAGATGAAAGAAATTTCCTTCCAGCTGTTCCCCTGCTCCGGCTTCGCGCATTTAATCCAAATTAGCTAATAACCAATTATAAAACCAACCCAAATCGAGCCTTGAATGTATAAATAAAAATAATGTCAAGAACTTGTAGAAAGAAATCAAGTGATTTGCGTTTAGTTATTCTAGTGTTTTTAAGCCCCGCTTTGGACGAATGCCACTGATAAAACGGTTTTTCCTACGCTTTGATGAAGTGTGGATACTCTATGAACACTTGACCAAAGAAGAAATACCTTAGAATTAGTAATTTGATTACCAAATAAAACGTAAAACGTGTTTTAGCCTTAGTGGCTTCGACGAATTTTGCAGTTGTCCTGTTTCAACTTAGTCTTCATGAACTAAACACAAATATTTTTATGGTTACATTCCTCCAAGTATTAGTACTTTAAAAACTCTATTTATTGATATACAATGGGTCTTGATCAAATTTAAAATGAGAAACAAACACGCGTTTTACTGGAAAGAATCATATTTTGACCCATTGAGGGTAAAATGGTCACTTCCTATGATGTACAAATGATTTATTTTCCAAACTACCTCTAATGGAAATTAAATTAATGGAAATTAAATTGGACAAGCTTTCTAACGGTTCAAACCACGAGCAAATTGGAGTTCGGGGGTGTCCGGGGCAATACGACCAATTATATAACAATAATTCACTAAATTAAAAGATGACGGAAATGAATAATTAAAATAATGAAATTTTATTAATGTAAAGTTGGTCGAAGGGAGAGTGATTCAAAGATCATCAGCGCAACAAAGACTGAAGTACATTTTCGTACATTCTAAGTTCCATTTGAGGCACACATCCCCAGTTCTAGGGTACTCGTTCATTAATTCAATAAGAGTGCCTACAAGATTCATTGACCACTCCACACTTCATTAAATAATCATAAACAGTTTCATCATAAGGATTCACCCAAGGCAAGACTTGTGGTGAGGGTGTGAGATAACCTGAGGGAGTGGAGCTCAGAGAGGAATTCCTCAATTGACTTTTTTATAATGTTATTGCGTATGATCTTATAATAAGTTCTCTCCATACGAGTGAGAGTGTTCGGTTTTGATCATCGACGCAGTAAATGACCATGAGACATAGATGATTTGATGTCAACATGGATTCTGCAGGTTGGGTTCCTTATGTAAGTCCAGAGACTTTCCCTAAACAGTTGTTGAAGAAAGAACTTGAGAAAAGTATTTAGCCATGGTCGAACATTTAGCCAGACTTCTCGTCCGAGGAATGATATAGAGCTCCTTATCGAAATATCTTGATCATCATGTTTTAATAGAAGGAAGGAAAAAGAGAGTGAAGAGACATTCAACATTGACCCAAAATAAAGGATGGGAAACCTACAGCTATCCACGGTGCTAAATGGGGGGGGCGGGGGGGTGGGGGGGTTATCCAAAGCAATCTAATGCTCAATAAATTCAGCAGTTACTACAACGATGTAATCGGGACACACGGATTCAAGAGGTGCTTAGTGGCTTCAAACAACCAAGTTGAGCAGATGGCACAAACCAAGCAGATTGTGCAAAAGTAGCAAAACCCAGTTATTTTACTTTGGAGATTGTTTCTCACATCGCTAAGGAGAGAAACGAGGAGAGAAAACGGAACTATAAATTAAGCAACCCAAAAGAAGAGAAGATTTACCTTTCTCGGCCTTCATGCTAAGACTAAGCGTAGTATCTGTTGTTATTCGTTTAATATTCATTTAATATCTGATGTGCGGGCCGTCGGCTTACTCTTTATTATATTAATAATTTTTTGAGGGGGAGGGTCCCCTACAAGTGCAATATCTGTTCTTTGAATAGGAATCTGATTACCAAATCAATGTAGAACGTGTTTTAGCCATAGTGACTTCTATGATTTTTTTAGTTGTCTTCTTTCTATCCAGTTGTCATGAATAAAATACAAATATTTATATGGCTAGATTCTGCCATCTTATAGTACTTTATAAACTCTTTTTATTGATATACATTGGGTCTTGATCAAATTCATAATGGAAAACAAACATGTGTTTTACCAAAATGAATCAAATTTTAACCCATCGACGGTAAAATGGTCACTTCCTTTGATGTACAATTGATTTTTTATCCAAACTTCTTGCGATAGAAAGTAATTTGGACAAGCTTTCTAAAGATTCAAACCACGCGCGAATTGGATTTCAGGGGTGTCCGGGGCAAGTCCGCAAAGTTTGAGCAACATTAATGCGTCCCAGGCACAAAACTTCGCACCTAGGCGCATTGCAATGCAACCCGGGCGCATCTTGAACAGTGCACAACATGTCCCAACTTTGCGGACTTGCCCCAGACACTCCCAAACTCCAATTTGCTCGTGGTTCAAACCGTTAGAAAGCTTGTCCAATCTACTTTCCTACCAAATTGATTTTGATGAAAGTAAATTGTACGCCAAAATACAAGACCATTTTACCCTCAGTTGGTCGGGAAAAAAATTATTTCAACAAAACGCTCGTATTGTTTTCATTTAAAATCGGATTGCAACCAATTATATTACAATAATTCACTAAATTAAGAGATGACGGAAATGAATAATTAAAATAATGAAATTTTATTTATGTAAAGTTGGTCGAAGGGAGAGCGATTCAAAGATCATCAGCGCGACAAAGGCTGAAGTACATTTTCGTACATTCTATGTTCCATTTGAGACACACATCACAGTTCTAGGGTACTCATTCATTAATTAAATAAGAGTGCCTACAAGATTCATTGACCACTCCACACTTCATTAAATAATCATAAACCGTTTCATCATAAGGATTCACCCAAGGCAAGACTTGTAGTGAGGGTGTGAGATAACCTGAGAGAGTAGAGCTCAGAGAGGAGTTCCTCAATTGACTTTTTTGTATTGTTACTGCATATGATCTTATAATAGGTTTCTCTCCATACGAGTGAGAGTGTTTGGTTTTGATCATCGACGCAGTAAAGACCATGAGACATAGATTATTTGATGTCAACATGGATTCTGCAGGTTGGGTTCCCTATGTATGTCCAGAGACTTTCCCTAAACAGTTGTTGAAGAAAGAACTTGAGAAAAGTATTTAGCCATGGTCAAACATTTAGCCAGACTTCTCGTCAAAGGATTGATATAGCGCTCCTTATCGAAATATCTTGATCATCATGTTTTAATA
>BPLS01011865.1:0-25636 GCA_019656275.1 Rhododendron kiyosumense | reverse complement strand
CAAATGTGATGAAGAGGTGGTGTAGATGATGAAGCGATGGTGGCGGATCGAGGGTGACGTTGGAATTGGAAGGAAAGTGAGGTGATGGAGGTGGTGTCGTGGTGGAGGTGGTGGTAGCCATTGCAAGATAGTGTTTATTGCAGCAGTAGAGAGGTAGAGCGGTGGTGGTCATGTGGTGGTGGTGCTTATGGATGATGGAAGAAGAAGAGACGAGGAGTGTACGTTCGGAAGAAGGGAGGAAGACATGGCACATCTAAATGTTGTGGGTAATGCGCCTAAGGAGCAACTAAATGCGCCCCTGGCGCATACAAGTGCGCCCCAGGCGCACTTTGGAAGCTGCACAAAAGGCCAAATTTCACCAGCTTGCCACGTACACTCCGGAATTTGATTTGTGCATGGTTTGAACCGTTGAAAAGTTTGTTGAGTATACTTTTTGTCCAAAATAGTTTTGATTCTAAATTATTTTCAAGTCGAATTAATTGATGATTTTACCCTAAAGGGTCAAAAAAATGTCATTTTTAAAAAAATCCTTAGATCACCCTATTTTAAGTCGGACGAAAACCTATTTTATATCAATAAAGAGGATTTGCAATGTACTGAGAGATGGTGGAACCAACGAGGTAATATAATTTTATCGATAAAGAGTCGGTCGAAATAAGACTATTTCAAAGATCTTCGGATCAACAAAGGCTACAAGATGTTTGTGTGCCATTCTACTCATTCTAAATTTCATTCGGCACTCACATTACTAATTCTAACATATTCTTTCATACTAATGAGTTTTATAGAATTCATAAGACTTTCCACACTTCATCAAAGCATATGAACAGTGTTTCATCATCGGAGTTCACCCAATACAGCAATATTGGACTTATACACGTACTTTGTCAAAATCAGAATCCTGCACCACCAAACTATCACTTGACCACTAAGAATTCCACACCACCACCACAACCATTTGACCACCATTTACCCCACCAGTACTATCGCCATATGCTCACCACCTCAACCACAACCAATTTACCATTGTACCTTCACCACCGCCCCGGCGCCCCCATACCTACACTATCAAAAGTACGTGATGTTGGCGAATGTGATGAACAGGTGGTGTAGATGGTGAAGTGATTGCGGCGGAGGGGCGACTTGACTAAGTTTAAGTGAGGTGATGAAGGTTGTGTCGTGGCAGAGGTACTGGTGGTAGCGGTAGCAGGATTGTGGTTCTGAGGTTGCGGCAGTAGCGAGGTAGAGCGGTGGTGGTCACGTGGCGTCCGTGGCGATTGAGGTGTCGTAATCGTGGCGTTGAATCGAGGACGTTGGCAGCGAAATAGGGCATGATGATAAGGTAGAGGCGTGGTGGTTATGTGATGGTGTGTCAATGGTGGTGGTGGTAGTGGCGGTGAAGTAATGACGGTCATGGTGAAATGTTGGCAGTGATCTAGGTTATGGTAGTGGTGGTTATGTGGTGTTAATGGTGGTGGTTATGAATTGATACTTGTAGCGAAACCTACACACACAAAAATATACATGTTACGCCTCAGGAGCAACTAAATGTGCCCTTGGCGCATCCATGTACGCCCCTGGCTGGCGCACTTTGGAAGCTGCACGCCAAACTTTTCCTGCTTGCCACAGACACTTTTGAATTCGGATTTTGCGTGTGATTTGAACCGTTGAAAGACTTGTTGAGTTTACTTCCTGTCTGAAATTGTTTGGATTTAAATTTATTTTCAAGTCAAAGTATTTGATGACTTTACCCTCAAAGGGTTAAAAAAAAAAAGTCATTTTGGAAAAATCCCATAGATCACAATCATTTTAAGTAGGACGCAAACCTATTTTATATCAAAAAAGAAAATTAAAATCGTGGGATTTAATCATAGGCTAAAGTGGTAAGGTAGTTGCAGTGGTGATGGTGAATAAGGATGGGGGAAGAAGAGATGGCATATCCAAGTGTTATGAGTAATGCGGCTCAGGCACAACCTATTGCGTTCCAGGCGCATCTAAGTGCGCCCTAGGCGCACTTTGGAAGCTCCACAACCGGTTAAATTTCTTGTCACGGACACTTTCGAACTCCAATTTGTGCGTAGTTTGAATCGTTGAAAAGCTTTTTAAGTCTAATTTCTATCCCAAGTGATTTGGATTTAAAATTATTTTCAAATCAAAGTACTTGCCGGGTCAAAAAATAAGTCATTTTGAAAAAATCCTTGCATCATTCTCCTTTTAATTCGGATCAAAGTCTAGTTTATATCATTCAAGAGGGTTTGCAAATACTAGAGATGGTGTAATTCAATCATTAAAGTAATATAATTTTATTTGCGGAAGTGGATCGAAAGCAGACCAATTTAAAGATTGTCGGAGCCACTTAACCTACAAGACATTTCTGTGCCCTTACTCATTCAGCACTCGCATCCTAAATTCTAACGTACGCTTTCATAAACTACTTATGAGTTTTATGGAGTTAATAGGATTTTTCACACTTTATCAAAGCATACGTAAAGTGTTTCATCATTGAAATTCACTCAATGCGGGGCTTAGCTCCGTTAACTTAAACTTAACTTCAATCAAAAAATTGTCCTTATTTGAATTTTATCGCATTTATTAGTTTTGCGCCAAACTTTTTTGAGGTATTGATTCATCTTAATGAGAGGAATCGAAAAAGTAAATTTTTTTTTTTTACTTTTACCCAAGAATTTTGAGAAATAACCACTTTTTAGCGCAAATATTTTTGCGCTAAAATATGGTTATTTTTCAAAATATTTAGGTAAAAGTGCCAAAATTTTACTTTTCCGATTCCTCTCGTCAAGACGAATCAATAACCCAAAAAAGTTTAGCGCAAAACTAACAAACGCGAAAAAAATTCAAATAAGAACAAAATTTTCATATTTAAGTTAAATTTAAGTTAAGTCCAAAAGAACAGAGCGTTCTCTTAAACTTACCTTAAAATAGGGCTCGGTTTGGTTTGTGCAACTGTAGTGATCTTTGGATCTTCTTTTAATGATCTCGTTGTTTTAGATTTTTTTCCGATATGTAATCTGTGACCCCTGTTTTTTATTAATGTATCTGCATCTGTTTGTCTTTTAAAACATAGAAAAAAGCAGCCATTTCGAATAACGATTCGCTTTTTTCATGCAAATCACGATACCCACCGGAAAAGTTGGGATTTTCTGAATTATTTACGTTCGGAATTGACCGAGTGCAATGGGTGGAGGTGTGGTGGTAGAGTGCAAGTATGGTTCTAATTTTGGTGAAGTGATGTTGGCAAATGTGATGAAGAGGTGGTGTAGATGATGAAGCGATGGTGGCGGAGGGTGACGTTGCGATTGGAGTGCAAGTGAGGCGTCGGTGGTGGGCTTCGAATATCGGCGAGGTTGGGGGCGGCGTTGAGGTTTAGTTTTTTTGTTTAGTTTTTTGTTTCTTTCTTTCTCTGTCTTTTCTTTTTCCGGCCGTTTGGCTCGGATTCTACCGGCTGATTTGGGTTTCCCCCAAATCCGTCCGGTTTGGTACCAGTTTGGGTTCCCCAAATCTGGTGTGGAAGAGGTGGTGGGCGAATAATTGGCGCCTAGTGAGGATCGTCCGAGTTTGGAGTTGTTTGTGGTTGTTGATGGGTTGTGGCTTGTCCGGGTGTTGTTGTCGGTGAGGGGTCTGCTCTGACCTTTGCTCCGGTGAACAACTCTCGCTGTCCAGATTTCATATGCGCTTATCGGGTTTGAGTTGGGGTCCGGTCCGTTTGGATTCTCTACGATCTAGGCCTTGATTGGTTCTCATCTGGCGAGTTCGCCGGTCTTGCTTTGCGGGGGGTGCCTGTGTCAAAGTCTAGATAGTTTTGACTCATTCTTGTATGTTTTGATGAAATCTGTATTGCCTTCGGGCTTTGTTCTGAAATGAATTGACTTGACTGTGTTTCAAAAAAAAAAAAGAGGTGATGGAGGTGGTGTCATGGAGGAGTTGTGGTGGTAGCAGAAGAAGGGAGGAAGAGATGGCACATCTAAATGTTGTGTCTAATGCGCCTCAGGAGCAACCAAATGCGCCCCTGGCGCACTTTGGAAGCTCCACAAAAAGTTGCCAGCTTGCCACGGACACTCCAGAATTTCGATTTGCGCATGGTTTGAACCGTTGAAAAATTTGTTGAACCTACTTTCTGTCTGAAATGGTTTGGATTTAAAAATTAATTTCGAGTTAAAGTATTTGATGATTTTATCCTCAAAGGGTCAAAAAAAAAAAAGTCATTTTGGAGAAATACTTAGATCACCCTCATTTTAAGTCGGACGAGAACCTACGGAGTACTTTATATCAATAAAGAGGGTTTGCAAAGTACTATAAGAGATGGTGGAACCATCGAAGCAATATGATTTTATCAACGAAAAATTAATCGAAATTAATAAGACTATTTTAAAGATCGTCGCCACAAAGGCTACAAGATGTTTGTGAGCCCTTCTACTTATTCTAAGTTTCATTCCGCACTCACATCGCTAATTCTAACGTATTCTTTCATTATTAATGAGTTTCATAGAATTCATAGGACTTTCTACACTTCATCAAAGCATACGAAAAATGTTTCGTCATCGGAGTTCACCCAATACTGGACTTGTACACTTGCTTTGTCAAATTATCACTTGACCACTAAGAATTCCACACCACCACCACCACTTGAGCACCATTTACCCCATCAGTACTATCGCCATATGCTCACCACCACAACCACAATCAATTTACCATTGCACCTTCACCACCGCCCCCATACCTACACTATCAAAAAGTACGTTTAGAATATTGGAGTGTAAGGGTGATGTTGGCGAATGTGATGAACAGGTGGTGTAGATGGTGAAGCGATTGTGGTGGAGGGATGATTTCACTATTGGAGTGTAAGTGAGGTGATGAAGGTTGTGTCGTGGTGGAGGTGGTGGTAGCAGTAGCAAGATAGTGGTTCTGAGGTTGTGGTGGTAGCGAGGTAGAGCGGTGGTGGTCACGTGGTGTCGGTGGCGATGGAGGTGTCGTAATCGTGGTGTTGAAGTGAGGACGTTGGCGGCAAAATAGGGCATGATGATAATAGAGGTGTGGTGGTTAGGTGACGGTGTGTCAATGGTGGTAGTGGCAGTGAAGTAATGGCGGTCATGGTAAAATGTTGGCAGTGATCTAGGTTATGGACCTATGGTAGTGGTGGATATGTGGTGTTAATGGGGGTGGTTATGAATTGATACTTGTGGCAAAACCTACGCACAAAAAAATATAAATGTTGCGCCTCAGGAGCAACTAAATGTGCCCTTGGAGCATCCAAGTACGCCCCGGGCGCACTTTGGAAGCTACACAAAAGGCCAAACTTCTCCGGTTTGAAATGGACACTCCCAAAAGGCCAAGTGTTGTGAGTAATATGCCTCAGGTGCAACCTATTGCATCCTAGACGCATCTAAGTGTGCCTGGGAAGCTCCACAACTTGTTAAATTTTGCAGGCTTGTCACGAGCACTTCCGAACTCCGTTTTATGCTTAGTTTGAATCGTTGAAAAGCTTTTTGAGTCTAGTTTCTATACCAAGTGGTTTGGATTTAAAATTATTTTCTCAAGTCAAAGTACTTGCCGGGTCAAAAAATAAGTCATTTTGAAAAAAATCCTTGCATCACCCTCCTTTTAATTCGGATCAAAGCTTAGTTTATATCACTCAAGAGGGTATGCAAATTACTAGAGATGGTGTAATCCAACCATTAAAATAATATAATTTTATTTGCGGAGGTGGGTCAAACGCATACCAATTTAAAGATTGTCAGAGTCACGTACTTAACCTACAAGACGTTTTTACGCCCTTGCTCATTCTAAGTTTCATTCAGCACTCGCATCCTAAATTCTAACATACACTTTCATATATTATTTATGAGTTTTATGGAGTTAATAGGGTTTTTCACACTTTATCAAAGCATACGTAAAGTGTTTCATCATTGAAATTCACTCAATGCGGGGCTTATACACTTAGTCTGCGTTCTCTTAAATTTAACTTAAAATAAGTTAGTTTGTCATTATTTGAATTTTTTTCGAATTTGTTATTTTTGCGACAAACTATTGTGAATTATTGATTCGTCTCAACGAGAGGAATCGGAAAAGAAAAGAAAAATTAATTTTACCTAAGTATTTTAAAAAATAACCACTTTGCGTACAACCTACACTGTCACAAAGTACATTTAGAATATTTTGCAATAAAAATAATTTAAGAATTTTCTTAAAACAATTTTGGATTGAAAATATTTTGAATTCTTCTATTTTGACCATTGAAAGTCCTTTCTTTGTGTTGTGACCATTGACAATATTTAAGACATAGATTAGAAATTTTAGAATCTACACATTGTGGGTTTCTTCTTTGTATCGTTTTCAGAGTTGATCCAAATGATGAATACAGAATAAGAATAAAAACGCGGATCAACAAAAAAAAAAAAGAATAAAAACCAAAAGGTAAAGAGAACTCTTTATAATTTCTCTTGCGTCTCTGTCTCACACACAGAAAATGATTGGCATTTGGTTCCGAATTAGTCAATGTATCACTCAATTAATTTATACTATAAGTAAATTTAATTATGCTCAAAAGCCTTAAAATTCTCCAATCCTAAATCCTTGAAATTTTATTTTTTTATTTTGAGAGAGAGGGATTTTGAGGGAGAGTGAGACATGGGAGGGGTGGAGGTGCCGTTTCACTTTCTTTTTAAACCTTTTTTTTTTCAAAAAAAAAGGTAATTTCAAGCTTAAATATAATGAAAATAAAAAATAGTTTTTAATTTTTTTTTACACCATTTAAAAGATCTCAATAAGATCTATCAAATAAGATCTATATTAATTGAAAAATTATTTGCGTAAATATATAATTTTTTAGCTTAAAATTACCTCCTTTTTCTAAGAGTTCTTTTTTTTAGAAATTGGAACGGACCGGAATAGTTTCCATTTGGTTTGACAAACAATATCTTGCAAAAGAAATGGACTCTTGAAGGGAAAAGATGGCCACGTAAATTGCTTCTATTTCACTCATACAATACGATCCAAATCGGATGACTTGTTCCTATCAAGAAATCGGATGACTCCAAAAGCTCATACTAGCTTCGATTAATGTTTATTGTATCTTTTTTTTCTTTTTTTCTTTTTGAATTGTACTCATCAATGCCTTGTTTGTTTACCTTTTTAAAAAAAAGTTTCCAACTCAAAAAATACTCATTACCTCTATATTCAATCAATACTTTTCACTCATTACTCCGATCTACGATTATTATTCTTATTTTTCTCTCTATTCATTGACTCTCATAAATAATTTTTCAAAAACTCATCCAAACACAACACCAAAAACCACAAAATAGTACTTTTATACCCTTCTTATAGTAACTTTTTGCAGCCTTTTTATGATGCAGTGTTTTAAGTTGCTTTCTTTTAATTTTTGAAGTACTTGACTTTTGAGTCAAATTTTTAAATCACATTCACTCCGCTTGGTTCAACTTTTTGAAAGTAACTTTTTTACCTTCGGCACAATTTACAATAAATCTCTCTCTATCTCTCTTCACTCATTATTCCTCATTACTCTCAAAATAACTCTCTAAATTGTAAACCAAACAAAGTGATTGTCTTTCTCGATCAAAGGAATCGAAAAAATATAAAAATAAAAACCAAATTTGAAAAAAACTTATACAAGATGATAAAAACAAAAGTCCGAAAAAGTCTGTCTATGTAAAATGGAAAGACTTTTTGGTTCTCTTTGTCATTTTTTAATTTTTTTTCAACTTTATTTAAATTTTTATATTTATTTAATTAGTCGACATAAACCATGGAATATAGAGAGTGCACCCAAATATTGCAAGGATTAAAAAGGAAAAAGAAAAAAAAAACGACTCAAAAGGCCCGCAAAAGTTCGTTAAGATTAGAACTCGAGACTGAGAAATTCCATATCCACCACACTGGACAGGTGGTTAGTCCAAACATCTAAAAAATACTAAGAAAATATTGACGAGTAAAGAAGATGACCAATCGTTTGGGTCATACACTGCAGCAGAGGATACCTGTTTTGGCTGGTGTATTTGCGAGCCCTTTTCCCTCAAAATTTTCAGTCGCTTGTGCAATTGATTTTGCTCCTCAACTTTCCAGAACACTGAAGAATCGAACTGGTGGACGTAGGGCACCTCGACGACTGGTTTTGGGCATTGGGGCTGCTCTTTGGGGTCAGTTCATGGGCATGGCTGGTAATAGTGGCAGCAAATCATTCCTTGCTTCGGCTAGGCAAAAGGGTGCCGTTGAACAGGTCAATCTCCGTTCTCAGAAACCTTTTCTTTTGTCCACAGTGGGGTTTCTTGATTTTCTTGCTGTATTTGGTTTCTGGGTTTTAGGAGATTATGAAATCCTATGGTTGGTTCAATGGTGCTAAATAGGCGAAATGCGTCGGTCAGGAATCAGGACCCTTGTCTTTTTTCTTTCATAACGGGATGTTCAGGCAACCTTGTCGCGCACCTTGACTAATTCCGGGATATACGACCACTCAAACGCTCTAATGGGAATCGAACATGCGACGCACTGATTCTCATGGCCACTTGGCCAAATCCCTTGGGATTAATCAGGACCTTTTTCTTTGCCCTCACTAATGTTTCTTGATTTTCTGGTAAATTTCGTTTCTGGGTTTTGTTAAAATTTTAAATTTGATGGTGGGTTGGTTCTAAATTGGGAAGATGATGTGGTCAGGATATTGGATATGACACAAATGTTGTTCAAATGCTGTTGATTGATGCCTGAAACTTCTCTTCCTGTGGGAACCAAATGCGAAATTTTAATCAAGTTTTGATTGCTTAAATACAAATAGTTATCAAATTGGTGAATGGAATCACTAGACCTTTGAGGGTACAACTCCTTCTTGATGTACTTAAGCATTCAATCAGTATCGTGCCTCTTGTAGTTCTCATTGAGTATGCCTTATTGCCTTATACTCCTTTTAAAGGTATTGAAGAATGTGGAATGGCCGGAGCAATTTCCATTCAAGGAAGAGGATTTCCAACGCTTTGATGAGTACAATCTCTTAAACTATTTCCTTTACTGCATTTGCTCATTTTTGTGGAAATCTTTCCGCTAAACATGAATAACATTCACACTCCTCTCCTTTATCAACTGTCGGTTTTTGGACTAGTCAAGCGTGGGGCTTGGTTTACTTCAATAAGGTCCAGCAATGGTTGAATCTTATCTGCAGAATACAATGAGCTTACATTCATCTTAGCTACTGTATATCTATATGGGGTAGACGATTATTAGTAATACATTGCCCCACACGAAAGGAGTCCTGAGTAGTTGAGCTGCAATACAGGGTTTGCTCTAAACTCCATATAAGTTCTTTTGCCCATGTTACAAAAATATCACAATCCAAATTCCTATTGTTGATGTATTTGGGTGAAAAATGTAATGACCAATGTTTCAAGGTTCCAACCTATTTAATGTTAATTTCATGGCAATACTAGTAGAACTTGTCATCTTTCAACCAAATTCATACAGAGACAAACTTCTGGGTGTCAGTCATTTGGCTGGCTATTGAAAGAAAAAGACCTTTTGCTAAAAAATTGAAATGTTTCATTTGCATTAGCATGAATGTTCTTACTAAAGTCTTCCTTCTAGATGTGGGAATGTTTTCTTTCTGTTTATCATTTGTAACTCTCACTGAGCTTATTTTATATGCTAGAATGTCACTTTGAGGAATGGATCATTGCGCAAGCTCTTGTTTATCTAGCAGTTCATTTCATTGTACTCATGTCCTCTTATTCAGCTAAAAGATAGCAGTTAGGGTGAGTTCAAGCTAAATTTTTCGTCTGCATAAGAAAGTCAAAATACCAGTTGTTTCCGGTAAAAATACAAAGGTGTCTAAATGGTATTGTGGCTATTTTTGACCCTTCCATTTAGACAATTTAGACAAGAATAGATGTTGTCTTCACAACGTAGACAAGAAGTAAACAAATACCATTTAGACAATATGGTGAACTCACCCAGTCTCTGCATTCCATAAGACTTCGACATCACAAATCATTTTTCCAGGTCGCCAGATACGGTATTTTATGAATCCCCACGCTTTGTCACACACATTGATGATCCAGCCATTGCTGCTCTTACTAAGTACTATTCAGAGGTTTTCCCTCCTAGTAACACTCCCGGAGTAGCTGTCCTTGACATGTGTAGCAGTTGGGTAAGACAATCGTCCTATTAAAGTCATTTCATTCCATCATTGGTAAATGGTAACTTCTATATTATCATAACCCTATTCTTGTACTTCATCTAGGTCAGTCATTTCCCTGCAGGATATAAGCAGGATAGAATAGTAGGGATGGGTTTGAATGAAGAGGAGCTCAAGCGGAATCCGGTGAGATCATACTTCTACAATTAACTCGTTTTTAATGTGACTAGTCTATGTCCACACATTTAGATGTAAATTCAGTAATTGGAACCGATGGTTACCATTATTGCCAACATTTGTGATCCTTTGACAAGGCTTCTCTTTCAGGAATGTACTTTTGTATATACCGTAATCCCTATTTTTTACTAGGTCTTGCCAACCTCTACCCAACGGGTAGTGGTTATGTTGAAAGATAGAGCCAAATATTTATCTTTTCCGATGCACCAAAAAAAAAGCCACATATTTAGCATCCTTGTTTTTATTTCACGTCTTTCAAATAGTTTATGTATGTCTATACTTTTTACACCTTTGTACGCGTTTTTTTCACACTTTCGTACATGTTTCATTTTCACATTTATTAATTGTTGTTACGAAGAACCTCATGCATCTTCTATCAATGTGTTTGTAGGTTTTGACCAATTATGTTGTTCAAGACTTGAATATTAACCCTAAGCTTCCATTTGAAGATAATTCCTTCGATGTTATTACAAATGTGGTATGCCTTCCTTTCCCATCTTCTAAGTATACTATGTTCTTCTGCGAAATAAATGTATGCTTTGCGTGCATGTTTTTGTAGTCTTCTCGAAATATTAATTTGGATACTCATATATCTAGTTCCAGAGCTCAATGAGTTTTCTGATGGCACTGATGGCAGTTATCCTAGAGAGTAGTCTTTGGTATCAATTGGGAGTTCATTAAGTTTTTCTTGCATCTGCAGTCCTAGAGAGTGAAGACTGAAGAGTAGTCTTTAGCGATTAATTCTACTATTGTCTGTGGTTCTTTGTGCCTCTTCATTGGAAGGGTAGCAGACGGAAGTGTATCCATTGTTGTGCTCAAGGATAGGACGACGGCATTTGCCTACTTATTGTCAGTACTTTTTGAAATTGACTAACCATGAAGCCCTCGTCAACAGAGTGCTGCAGCAAAAGAGAAAGTGGCAAGACCTTTTTCCGTTTTCTGAATTCTCATGGTAAAGAGAGGGGTAGATGGTTTTGGAGAAGTAGATATGGGTAATGGCAGCATTAGACGGGAGGGCAACCTTATGGTCCAGTACTTGACCACTACTATAACATGCCGTTGAACTCCCTAAAATAATGAAAACAAAATGTTTTTGGAAGCTTCTTTTTTCTTTTCTCATTCTCATTCTCATCTTTTAAATTCCAATACCAGTATGTTGGAGGATCCGGTTTGCATTTCACTGTCATCGTCCACCCTCAGCCCTTGCTTCTGTTTGGAATTTGGAAGACAAATGTATCCAAATAACATTTTAGTATATTCATAAGGTGAATTTTTTAACATGCTGTCACATTTGACTCATTCGTTCTGCAGGTTAGTGTTGACTACCTGACAAAGCCTCTTGATGTTTTCAAGGAGATGCGGCGGATTCTCAAGCCTGGTGGCCTTGTTATAATGAGGTAATAATTTTTCCAGTTGCAATTATATTTGAAAAGTATAAGAGGCTGAAAAAATTAACATAAGTTCCGTGAACCGGTAGGCCATATTTGGATATTGGATTGTGAAGGGATTTGGGCAAGGGAAACACAGCTTGAAACTAGAGGATCATCCCCTACCTTTTCTTTTCTTGTCTTTAATCCCACTACAAATCAAAGGTTCAAACACGAGATTGTATGCCTTGGGACCCCATGAAAGATTGAAGAGTCTCACAAGATTTACTGCCCAACCACTTCCACTTCTTTCTCATTGGTATTCTTTTCTTTTGTCATGGATGAGTATCAAATCCAAAATCTTGTCAAAGTTATGGTGATAAATTATGTTATGTGGACTCTGGTTGTTATCATCACCTACGCGCACCATCTCAGTGTCGGATTTATCAAATTCCATCTCAAGGACATGGGTCAAGCAGAGTATTCATGTTTCTTATTACATTATTTTATCGTGTAGGATAAATGGTGCTTAGAAGGTGGTTTGGGTCATTTATGTATAATTTCTGTGTTCTATTCATAGTTCATGGTAAATTGAAAATCACAAGATATGCTTGCTATGTGAACGTCCAACTAAACATATCTTGCCATGGATCCCCTTTCCTTATCTGGGCACTTGATATATTTTTAAGAGCCCACATAATGTAGGTGAGGAAGGCAAAGAGGAAGGGAATAGGGTGCCCTAAAATGCTTCATGTTGCTTCGTTTATTTCTGTTTCCTTTCCTTGGTTATCTTCTCTAATCTTAGACATTCTGTTGATAAACCAGTTTCTCCAACCGTTGCTTCTGGACCAAGGCAATCTCAGTGTGGACATCAACTGGTGATGCTGATCATGCTATGATTGTTGGGTCATACTTCCATTATGCAGGAGGTTTTGAACCTCCTCAGGTACCAAATCTCAAATTTTGGTTTTGGCAGCAAATTTTCTATAGCGAAGCTTTATAGTTTTTCCTTTGGCAACTATTGGTTCATTGAGTTGTGGCGATTTTTTTGATGATGTAAGCAAGAGAAGTTTAAGGACATTGGCGCAATCGGTTGAAAGTGGGCATACATGGGCCTTGGTTCAGGTTGACTAAGGGGTGGGTGGGTTTAGGGTATTTCGCCGGTTCTGTTCTTGTTCTTGTTCTCATCTTCACCCTTTCTTTTTCCGTAGTAAGATTTCCATAAGTAGCAAAAGCATCACAATGCCCATACCTCTATGGTCGGAAGTCAGAATATTAGAAATCAAATTGCTTGAGGATATGTGACTGAATTAGAATTTGGCAAGCATCATGAATTCATGATACAATGGGCAAAGTTAAAAGAAATTATGGCAATGGCATGAAGCATTCCTGCTGATATATACACTACCAATCATTAAGTAGCTTAGTATATAGGGAATGCTAGGGACTAAGCATTCCCTTCCAAAATGGAGTTTGAAGAATCCACTTTCTTGTGGTCTAGTCTTGGCTTTCACTTGGTTTCATTGTTTCATTGAATTAGTGACTGTAACAAGTGTAAATTTTAGTTGTAACCATAATTTATGTTATTTGAAGCAGAGTCTCGCATGGATCCTTTGTTACCATAGAGTATGTAAGTGTGAGGGAGAGCGTGAAGCGAAGCCCAACATCCAGGGACAGAGCTGCAATTTGCGTTGCTATGAATCTGGAAATCTGGGATTTTTGGATGTTTATAGAAAAACATCAAACCGTAGATTGTGTTTCCAATTTGATTAACAAGGGAAATATTTAACCATACATGCTACAAAAAAGAAAGCACTCTCACAGAACCTGAGAACGAGCTGCACTATTGCAGCAGAGGATATTGACAGGCTTAGGGCCTGATGCAGTGAGGCAAAAGACATTTAGTGCTTGGTGTTGGGACGATTTTCTTGTTCTAATGTTGTTAAAATAATACATTATACCTCCCAATTTTATGCTGCTAAGGTGAGTTTCGGTTGTCACTGGGTCAGTTGATGACTCCTGGCCTTGCTCGCAGTGGTTCAGAAGTAGTAATGGATAATTGATAAGCGATTTGGCACTCTTATGGTCTCACCTCAGTAGCTAGCTTCTGGGGTTGAGTTCTACTCATGACCTTATTGTTAGTAATTCCCTACACTTATATCAATATCAATAGGATCTGCCAGTGATTCCAATACAGCAAAAAAAGACATCTTCTTGGCCCAAATAACCTTGTTAACTTTTAGAGTACTGCCAACCTTGTACCCAAGTGCATAATTCCTAGAGAAGTTGGAGGTAAGCCCCTCATTTTTGTCTGGGGATAATGATTTCTGTTTCTCGAATCATTCTGAAAATGTCTATGGCTCGGCATATGCTCAACATCTATTTTTCATTTTGCACCCCCCCCCTATCACCCAATGGCCAACACCATTTCCGTCGCACTCTTCATGACCAAATCATACAGTAGGCTGATTAAACCATGTTTTTTATTTTTTTATTCTGCAGGCTGTGGATATATCCCCCAACCCCGGACGTTCAGATCCAATGTACATTGTGTACTCTAGAAAGTTGGCTACAGCCTGAAGCACAAAACGTAGCCCTCCATATTTTTCAGAGCAGCGGATACTTCTTGTCATAAATGGTTAAACTTGGCTTTCAACTATTCCGGTTTTGTAATTTCTAAGCACCAGAAAGTTTACTGCACCTTCGAACTGTATCAACAATAGTTATCCCAGCTCGGGGCAGTTGATCAAGATTATGTTATTCGATATGTATCTTTGGGAATAGAGAACTCGACACCCGTTGTTGCTTACCAATGCAGTCAGTTGTGAATGATTCATGCTTTCTTTGAATTGGTTTCATTGTCGCTGGGAAGTCTCTGTAGATTAACTTAGTACGTTTTTGGTTGGATGCATCATGGGGTTGTGTCAAGTACAAGAAGCTTCACATATTATCTTCTTGTGGAAATTAGAACGTCGGGCCAAAAACAATCATTCTACAACCACAACACTTAGTGGTTTTAGAATTTTCCGGCCAACAAAGAGCAGACATAGGTATTAATCAGTGAGACAATACATGTACGCTCGGGCCGGATCCAAGGAAGGCGTTGGGGGTTCACATGTTCTTTTTCAATTTTTCTACTATTGCATTTAAATCCCCATGCGCTTGTATAATCTTTCATTTATCTCCCCAAAAATTATATTGGTGCTTAGTTAAACATTACCAAACTATCAACTCTCATAAGCTCACAAGTAATAAAAGTAACCCCTAAATTGATTTGCTTCATCATTTTGGGTAAGAAATCAGTTTCAAAACATATGAAATAGGATTGAAAACATCAGACTTGATTGTAAAAACTTTCAAAACATATATATATATATATATATATATGCACACACATTATGTGTGTGTGTGTGTGAGAGAGAGAGAGAGAGAGATAGAGATAGAGTGATGATGTCCCTACTTAGTACATTTTTCTGCGATGGGGGACTCTTTCTGTGATTATTCTTTTTCATGGAAGTGATGGTGTCCCTATTTCTTAGTAAGTTTTTTTGTCACGGTGTTTTGGTTATTTTTTTCCAATTTTTACTATGTTTGGGTATATTCTTTTTTTTTATATATATAGGCAACAAAAAATCATTAAAAACTTGACAAAGATATATCGAGATGGGAAAAGGAGGGAGAGGAATTCAACCAAAAGTTGAAAGAAAAAAGAAGCTAAGCCCAAAACACCTACATGGGACCACACCGGCAAAGACAGAGTTGACAAAAAAACACCAAAATAGAGGGGCCTATCCTCAAAATAGCCACAACAATCCAAGTAAACCCCGAAGACTCCACCAAAAAAACAGCACACCAAAACCACCCAAACAAGACAAACACTCAGACCCCGATGTTTGGGTATACTCTTCACATCGTATCGTTGAACTCAACAAGAGAAATTGAAATTTTGTGAAAATAAAGCTCAAATTAACTTGACAAAAAATCATTAAAGATGACTAAAAAGATACTAGTAAAAGATAATATGTGTGTCTGGTACTAAAAATCTAAGAGTTTAAGAGAGAATAAGCAAAAACATCGTGCCAAAAAATCAGCAAAAGTAAGGCCAGAGAGGAGACACGGGGGCTGCTGTGCAAGCCATACTAGCCTTGTTCCAAGTTCAAAAACATGATTCAAATATTTACTTTGTAGAGCTCGACGCGTTTAATACGGAGTAGCTTAGTAAACAAACCAAACTATTCTGCTTTGTACTTTTTGTATCCCATTTGCAATTCATGTACTGCACAAAAAAAACGTTGTTTGCTTACTAAGTTGCATATGTCTGATCCACTTGATCTTTTCGGAGCTGTTAAACGCATCAAGCTCTATAAGATGAATAGTTCAGATCATGTTTGTGAACTCCAGACGAGGCTGATACGACCTACACAGCTATCTGATGTGCCCCAGAAAGATTCCTCCTCCGGAAAATGCTACATACAAAGAAAAAACACCCTTAAAAGACCCATAAAGTTGGTGTGGAGCCCACCCACCCAACTCATTTGATTTTTATTTTTTTTCCTTCTCAGGCCCGCCCTCATTTCTATTCTCTCTCTCCTCTTCTCTTCATGCAAGGACCATGTGTTTTAAGGGGTTCTTTCATTTTGGAGCCCGCCAAAACTGAAATCTCTGCAAAATTCAACACCAATTCTCTGCAATCTCTAAGTAGTTCCGTCAAAATCACTCCTGCAACAATCTCCTGAATTTGGAGTCGAAGAAATGAGAGATTCGCCAAATGGGAGAAATGAATGGACAAATATTCAACTATCTTCTGGGATTGAGATCCATTCATTCTTACAGATTGTAATATACCTTCAATCTTTGAAGAGCAATCCCCTGCTTTTTGTTCTATTTTCTTGATTATATTTGCTCATGATATCAGGGGTTTATACTTTGAAGTCACTTACACTGTTTTTTTTCTAATGTTTTGATTTCCTGAGCATTTCCTCTTAATTGAGTGCTTTGGTTCTACATGCAAGGCGGGAGCAAGGGACGGGGGAGATGAGGAGAGAGAGAATAGAAATGAGCTGGCCCGAAAGGGGAAAAAAGAAAAGAAAATTAAATGAGTTGGGTGGATGGATGGGCCCCACACCAATTTTAAGGGTCTTTTACGGGTGTTTTTTCTTTGCATGTCGCATTTCCCTTCCTCCTCCGCGCCAAAGAGTTTAGGTTCACTGACAAACTAAAAGTAGATGGATTTCAATGGAATATCCTGGAAGGTTGTACTTTTCAACTCTCTATGCCCTGGGAAAATAACATGGCCAAGCTTTGTCTTTCCTTTTCTGGTGATCTAACAATAACATTATCCTTAGGCCCCGTTCTGCTATCGTTTTTATTTTTTAAGTGAACTTATTTTTCATTTTACGAGACAGATCATTCTCTCACAACACATCAATTCTATTATTCTAACACCCTTAGTCTTCCCCTTTTGGTGTGTCAACTTCTTTATTCTCTCTTCTATATATATCTAAACTCATTCCTTACAGCAATCCTCTTACCTAATCTATTCCACAAATTGGCAGTAATTGCATCTGGTTGATAAAAAAAATACGTGTACACTTATCATACGCATTGTTAGGAAATATATCGTGAGACTCGATCGTTTTTGGAAGAGGAGTGTGTTCGTATCTGTAGTTTGTAAGTGTGAGCGTAGAATTCGTGATGAATACTTGACCAATGTTATCTAAGCCCAAAACAACTGTATGGGACTACACCCGCAAAAACAGAGCTGACAAAAAAACACCAAAACAGAGGGGCCTATCCTCAAAACAGCCACAACAATCCAAGTAAACCCCGAAGACTCCACCAAAAAAACAGCACACCAAAACCACCCAAACAAGACAAACGCCCAGACCCGGATATTTGGGTATACTCTTCACATCATATCGTTGAACTCGACGAGAGAAATTGAAAAATTATGAAAATAAAGCTCAAATTAACTTGACAAAAAATCATTAAAGATGCTAAAAGATAATGTGTCTTGTACTAAAAATCTAATAGTTTAAGAGAAAATTAGCAAAAACATCGTGCCAAAAAAAAGGCAAAAGTAAGGCCAGAGAGGAGACATGGGGGCCTGCTGTGCAAGCCATACTGGCCTTGTTTCGAGCTCAAAAACATGATCCAAATATTTACTTTGTAGAGCTCGACGCGTTTAATACGGAGTAGCTTAGTAAACAAACCAAACTATTCTGCTTTGTACTTTTTGTATCCCATTTGCAATTCATTTACTGCACAAAAAAAACGTTGTTTGCTTACTAAGTTGCATATGTCTGATCCACTTGATCTTTTTGGAGCTGTTAAATGCGTCGAGCTCTATAAGATGAATAGTTCGGATCATGTTTGTGAACTCCGGACGAGGCTGATAAGACCTACACAGCTGTCTGATATGCCCTAGAAGGGTTCCTCCTCCACAAACCAAAGAGTTAGGTTATCCTGAAAAGTTATACTTTTCAACTCTCTATGCCCTAGGAAAATAACAAGGCCAAGCTTTGTCTTTCCTTTTCTGGTGATCTAACAGTAACATTATCCTTAGGTCCCGTTCCGCTAAGATTCTTATTTTTTAAGTGTACTTACTTTTCATTTTACGAGACAGATCATTCTCTTAAGATACATCAATTCTCACACCCTTAGTCTTCCCCTTTTGGTGTGCCAACTTCTCTCTCACTTCTACATTTATCTAAACTCATTCCTTACGCAATCCTCTTACCTAATCTATTCCATAAATTGGCAGTAATTGCATCTGGTTGAACCTAATCTATTCCACAAATTGGCAGTAATTGCATCTGGTTGAACCTAATCTATTCCACAAATTGGCAGTAATTACATCTGGTTGATAAAAAAAAATACATGCACACTTATCATAAGCATTGTTAGTATATCGTGAGACTCAATCGTTTTTGGAAGAGGAGTGTGTTCGTATCTATAGTTTGTAAGTGTGAGCGTAGCATACGTGATGAATTGTGAGCGTAGCATACGTGATGAATACTTGACGAAGGTTATCTACCATTCATTTTTAGAAGAGGAGGGTGTACATATTTGCAACTGGGTAGCGTGCACGTAGAATACCTGATGAATACCATGTTTCCTCCATGGTGTGGGATTGGCTGTTTAAAAAACTCTGCGCCCACTTATTTGTAATTTTGTGCCACACTGATTTGGAATCACATTGAGCATAACCACCACTTGCATTGGTCGGCGGTTGTTTTGGGCTGAGGCGTGTGGTGGCTCCGTGGCTGTGTTTCGGTTAGGGTTCCCTATTGTTAGGGAAAATGACTGTTCAGGACGTGTTTTGATAATTAATACTCGCCAAGAACAAATTAAGAACATTTGTTAATGCTGAAAATGTCATTGGAGGGTATTAATTATCAAAACACGTTATTGGCTGTCATTTTTCCAAGGACATGTTTTGATAATTAATATCCGCTAAGGACATGCTTTCAACATTTGTTAATGCTGAAAATGTATTTGGCGGGTATTAATTATCAAAACACGTCTTGGACCGTCATTTTCCCTAATTGTATTGATCAGGGTTCTTAGACCCATTTAGGGTGATTGGGCTTCGGCCATTAGGTGGGCTTCATCCCATTTGGGTGTTCAAAATTGGCTTCTTGCCAATTTAGGTATTGAGTCTCAGATTGGAGTGATTGTTCATTTTCTTACTCCTATTAATCTTGTAACAATTTCAAAAATAATGAAAAAATTTTAATGTTCAAAAAAAAAATGAAGGAAAATGAACTCTTGGTGATGGTACCATTATGTCTAATTTAACATTTAAAAAAAAACATATATATGTTAAAAATTAGTACTCCATTATTAAAGTATGTTTCAAAAAACCGTATATGTTAAAATGAAAATTCTAACTCCATACCCATTTACACACTTCCACTCATAAGAGAAGTGGGCCCATACACACTAAGTATATAGTTTGTGCGGGTTTTATCCCTATTGCGAGTGAGGATGTGTATTTTTGGTGTGGAGGTAGAATGATTTATGTTAAAAATCTAGTCCGCTGAAATTGTAAATTGGTGACGTGTATGCTGGAAATTCAGGAACACGAAAAATACTTTTTTCGCATTTTTAGCTAAAAGCTTGAAAAAAATAGACAGCCCTTTAGAGAGAGGAGCGGCACCGGACTAGTTCTACTTAAGGCCACTTGTCCGACTGTTGCTGAGCAGTTTTGGGGTTACTGTGTCGCTCATTACAAACCGTATTAAAGGCAGGTTGTTGTCATAAGTACGTGAGTAGTATTATAGATAGAGAGATACTAATGTGTAAAAGAGAAAAATGTCCGTCCCTAAATAAGTGTTCGGCGCGCAAAATTAGATTTTATAAAATATGCATATTTTTTATTAAAAATTTTAATTATTTCTTACAATCTAATAAAACTCATTGCTATTTATTGATTTGTGAAAAAAATTTGATTTTTTTAACGAAACAAATGTTTCTTTTTTAAGGTCTAATTTTGCACGCCGAACACTTATTTAGGGACGGAAGGAATAGCAATTATGCATTAGATAATACAGATGAAAGGGAAACATATGTAGTAATAGAAACTGTCTTATTTATGAAGGTACTGTAAACAACGTCCGTAATCAGCCTGTTTATAGCACCAACTAATTTCAGCTGTTTATTTGTGCAATCAATAACTGAGATTTGTTTTTAATTATGACTGGTCATAACTAACTATTCCCAGGAAAATTTTCATTAACATCTTAACCGTCCAAAACACTTTTGAACGGTCACGATTGAGTGTTGTAAATACTTGTTTGCTACACTTCCGTAAAGATTTTCTCATAGTAATAATGATGCTATTTTTTTTCAACGAAAATTCTTCATCAACTCTTTCTGCATAAATATCTTGGTTGCGCCCTTAGAGCATCTACAATGTAATAATCAAAATCAAAATATTGCTAAAGTTAGTAATGTATATTTAAAAAAGTGCTCACATTGTAATAATCAAAGTTAACTACCTCCTAATCAATAATCAAATTTAGGCATTTGAATAATTAAAAATAACAATATGGGACTTCACATTACTAACTTTAGCAACCCTCTAAATGAATAATCAAAAACTGACGTGGCAAATTTTGATTATTTACTTTTGATTATTACATTACGGATGCTCTTAGGGGGTGTTTCCACTAACAAAAAACATTAAAATTTTAATGTATTTTACCATCCATCTCGTTTTCACTAATAAAATTTTTTTAACATTTTACCATCTCATTTCCATTAACAAAAAAGTTAACAAATTTTTTTTTTTTGGCTACAGTAACTACTCACAAACCCATCAATAACTTATTCACTACCAGAACCACCTAACAACATCTCAACTACAAATAAAAATTTAGAAATTTTTCACCACCGAAACACCCCCTTAGTCTATACATGTGATATGGTCTGTTGACGAGTTTGCTCCTCACATAATTTATGAGGTTAGGCAATCGGAAATTAATTTCTTTCGACTTTCCTAATCTTGGGGTGGATGGCTTGCCCTTTGACCGGATGAGAGAAGAGATTACTAAAGTTGCGCGTAAACTGTTCCGAACACACGGACTGCAAAACAAAAAAAGCATTGGTTGGGTACCCAAAAAATAAAACATGTGCGCAAAAAATCAATTATTTGTGGGGTTTCATCGACGGGAAAAAAACAAATAATTTGACTCCACATTGATGATTGCAGGTACTTGAATAAAGAAGGCAGGCAGGCCTGGTGGTTCAAATGTCACTGCTTGCCCAAAAGTGATCCAATTGGGCAGACACGTCATTTTTGTTCAATAACTTCAATCCATGCGATCTGCAGGGGAGATTTTGTCCTACACCACACTTTAATGTTTTTCATTTCGGAGAATCTATATTCACGGAAGTTTCGTAAATAAAGTTTTCGAAGAGGCCAACTTCGTTGTCTAAAAGTGTTTTAAACGATTTAGATTAAAGACAAATTATTAAAGGTGATAGATATTTATTACCGGTTAAAGATTAAAAATATATCTGAACCGTTGATTGTAGAAACGGACATGTGAAATTGCGTGTTTACTGTGAATAGCTTATTCACGGCCCATACGTGGATAAGTTTCTCTCTTTTCATTCTATCTGCAAATTTCTTTTGTTATGTTGTGTTTTTTTGGTCCTATTTCATTAGGGAAATCCCATAAATAATTAGTGAACTGGATTATGGGTAAAATAGTGATGTACAATACTGTGAATTTTATATATATGTTTTTCATTTGTAACCTGCATATTCATGGGTTTATAGACTAGTGTCCCGTTCAGCTAAGATTCTTATTTTTTAAATACTTATTTCTCGCTTTACGATTACTCTTACAAGACATGTCATTCTGTCATAATATATTACTGTACATTTATGCTATATCTGTCTTTTTCATGGGTTTATAGACTCTTTAGATGGTGAGAAAATACAAGAAATGGTAAGAATAGAAAAGAAAAGAAAAAACATTCTTTTACTTGTTTGAATCCCTAAATAAATGAGAAACGGTAAAAAAAAAAATATATTAAACAAAAAAAATGGATTTTATTGGTGTATTTTGTTTCTCATCAAATCCCATCATCCTTAGTGCCATTGGTAATTAGAATCACAAGTTTTTTTTTTTTCCTACCTTTCTCACATTTTAAATAATCTGTTACTCTATAATTGCACAATAAAATCTTTTATTGCCTTTTTAAGTCCAGTCCCGTCTCTTTATAGGATCATTTCTATGTTGTCCGTCTCCCTTGGATATTCACATATCAATTATCAACCACTGGCACTCTGGCAGCATGGGTTTCAATTGTCAAAAGCTCCCCCCTTTTTATTCATCTTTTTTTCACAAATTATTCTCTTTTTTAACCAAACCAGAATTTCATAACTCCTCTGAACAAGTTATTTTTCTTAAGATTTCCAAAATTTAATGGAGGCAAAAGGGTATAAAGATGGTGCCACAGAGGTGGGCCCTAAACAGTGCAATTATTATCCTGAATCTTTGCTGAGTAGTTCTAGGACCACACCCATTTTACACACCCAAATGCACACTCGCATACACAAGTGAATGGGCTCTACACACTTTAGTGTGTGGGGCCTGCACACTTATGTGTGTAGGTGTGCATTTGGGTGTGTGTTTGGGTGTGGTCCTAAAATAATTGATCTTTGCTTTAAGCTTCATAGCTTGGGGATAGGGTTTTTTTTTAATTGATTTTCGCGTTCCACTTTTTACTGATGGTGCGCCACTTTTTTTATGGAATTACTTGTAACTTCATATTAAAAGTGGAACGCCATGAGTAAAAAGTGGAGCGCGAAAATCAGTTTCCTTCTTTTTTCCTAAGGTAAGAGGTGTCCATGGCATCTTTATGCGTACAGTTGTACATTGATATTCACCTCTCCATTCCAATCAAAGTCACGTCATTCACGGCAGGATTAAGAGATTTCTCTCTCGCGGTTTGGTCCCAAAAATTTTTATTTTTATTTTTTGATAAGTAATTTAAAATTCAAAATTTCTGAATTTACAACTCATCTCTGCAACACCTTCGGGGTTTTTTCCCTAAGGTAAAGAGATGTTATCTTATGCGCATATCGATTATTCCCCTTCCCATTTCAGTCAAAATCAGGTCATCCATGCCAAGATTAGAAGATTCACAATAGATTACTCTCTCGCACCTGGTTTCAATAAATTTTTAAATTTCGAATTCAAAATGTCTGAATTTACAACTCATCCCTGGAAGAAATTATTCAGTGTCGAGCGGGTACCACGTGGTGTCCGCTCGGTGCATCTAGACAGTTCATAGCAGTTTTGGACGACTCGGATTTGGAGATAGAAAGAGAAGAGAGTGTGTTTCAACCTGAGCCGTCCAACACACTTTTGGACAGCCCAAATGTGAGTGCTCGGCACCACATCGACCGGGTGACATGGTGGTACCCACCAGGCACCCAAACAAAAATTTATCCATCCCTGCTATCCCCTCGGGTTCTTTTCTCATCCTTAGAATTGGCAATATGTGTTACTTTCTCAGTCACATATTTCATCGGAACTCTAGTGGTTTCCAATAGTGGTCCTGATACAATATGGGTCCAATTTTCAAACAAGACGACTCCGAAAAAGTTTGAAGGGTACTACAAAATTCTACATTCTCGAAAATCATGCTCTCATCAAAAGTCCTTGTCTGGTCTTTTTGGACATCTTTTACCAGTAGCATGTATTCCCTTGTATATCCTCCAATTTGCCCAAAAATGTTGATTGTGGTAGTGCTATATGTGCAAGTTATCCTTGCGAATCGCCCACCAGCAGGGGAGATGGAGAGTTGGTGATGCAGGGCAGTTGTGAATCCAAGAACGGACGTGCCACGAGATTATGCCACGAGAATAATCACAGACTGAATAAGTTCAGAGAAACTCTCTTTGACTCTTTTCATAATTAACAACTATTTTAGCCGAAGGCTTTACAACTTGTAAAATAGACTGAAAACCATAACTCTAAAGGATTTGACCAATAAGGCAGCCGAATCAATTAACCACGATAATTAACGGAAATTAAAAAAAAAAAAGGAAATTCAAAATAATAAGGAATTTAAGAAGATTCTAAGACTCCTTCAAAAAGCACAGGTTAATTCGGATTTTTCTTACCAAGTAATTAGGAAGTCAAATATTTCCTTAAATGACAAATTTGGCAATTTGGAGGCCCAAACAGCGGCGAATGCCCGAAAAGCCGTTTAGGCGCCCATAGCAAGGCAATGATTCTTGACCCGTTGAGCCGTTTCGGATTGAACATGGATAGGCCCAACATGAAATTCCGTAATCGCATAATTACTGTTTTGCCATCCAGGCTTGAAATGCACAAGGTACCCTTTCTCCTCCATGACTTCTGCATCAGTTGGTATCGGGAGTTGAATGCCAGACCTCTCAATTGACGACCATGATTGCTTTGACTCCAATCCTGAGAGGGATCATTTACCCATATGTTTTTACTGCCCGACCAAGGCGCGATCAAAACAAAGTTTTTCTCACGCGGCATTTGGTTCACGTGACCAGTGTCATAATCCATCCCGGTAAAAAGAACAGTCATGACTCCGTAAACAACAAAATAAAAAATAAAACCCACAATATTTTAAGTCCAGCTGCCTTGCCAACTCGTTCGCCACTCAGGTTTCGTGAATGTATTGCTCAAATAATCAAGTTCATAATCTCGGACGGTAATAGTCTCTTGGGAAGAACAAGATAAATGGAGTTTTCATCAGCAGACAAGGTAAATATGTCCCAGTCCAGTGGTTCAATCAAGATGTCCGTACGGTCTTCTAATCTCCACACAAAACGTATGCGAACAAACTAGATATACTAGAAGGGACCAATCTGATTTTGATATGCAGCCAGGCCAGCCATATGAATATTGAAGGTGTCTTTGTTTGGTTTTAAAGGCCCTGCTGTTTTCTCACAAACAGAACAGAACAGCAGACAACTTGGTTTTAAGTGGGTCATACAATTCGAGTCATTGGACAAAACAAAATGTACTAAAATTGCCAGTAAAGTTGACCGATTCATATACTCCCTTCGTCCCCTATTTAGTGTCCAGTATTTTATTTTGGATTATCCCTTAATAAGTGTTCATTTTGTAAAGTTAGGGGGTAAAAGTTGGTACATTGTCTATTTTGTCTCTAAAAGCATATTTCATTTTAAAAAGTTAGTGAGTAAAAGTATAATGATGATGGGTAAGTAGGGAAAGTGGAAGAAAAAGTTGATGTGAAAGGTAAAATGATAATATCTTTTTAATAAATTGGAGTTACGAAACAGGATATTTAAAAAGGGACAGAGGGAATATATAGAAAGAGTTTTTAAGGATTTGGCTGATATATACCCTTTGCT
>BPLS01011858.1:0-23682 GCA_019656275.1 Rhododendron kiyosumense | reverse complement strand
CTCATAGTTTACTTCGCCCACCGTGCCTCTTCACCACCAGCACTAGCTTTCTGATTCATGGATTCTTCATTTCTTTTCTTACAAACTCAAGTTGATAGACCTACCTGAGTTTGGCTTGGTTTGGCGTAACTGCTCCTGGTTCTCACTTATGGCTCTCTTGACCGTTTCTATCTCCCGGCTCCTACTTGAGTTTAGCTTGGTTTGGCGTGGCTGTTTACATCCTAAAATGTGCCACCCAATGAGAAAATTACACGTGGCACCGAATGATGCGTTGGCCATACAGAACATGTCCCAATTGAGTACCAGTTACAGAGGATTACGAAAATTAAGGAGAATGCTATTTTAATGATAAACGGTATCGTTTTGATTTAAACCGATGTCGTTTGGATTGCATTTAGTGATGGTTTAGAAAGTGATTGGATTCAGTCGTTGATTAAAACCTTATGATCATCAAACGGTACCATCATTGCCTTGGTTTATAACTGAAATTGGATGCAATTGCAGGGAATCATTTGGGAAGCCAAACGTGTTGCATTAAACCACGTTGATTAAAAATAGGAGAACCACGATCCAGAAAATGGCCACGAACACCATTATCGAAGCATGAAGGGAGAGAAGGAATTCTGGTAATATCAATGTAACCGTCGAAGGCCCCTCTCAACCGATTTATGTGGCAAACATGGGCATCAATCGAAGACGTGGAGATCGAAGGCAAGCCTAGCGTCTATAAATAGAGGAATAAAGTAAAGAGAGAAGCCCCCACAAAAATTCATATCATCTGACAATTCATACAAAATGATTGCTCAGGGATCTATCGTAGATTAGTTTTTTAGTTTAGAATATGATCTTTTTTGTAAGTTGAAGGCTTATTTGCATGTAAGACTACTTTTGATTAAATTCAAGTTCTCTTATTTTCTTTTAAGTTTTTTCTTATCAAAGAATAATCGTTTGTAAGTTCACTTTTGATTAAATTCAGTGTGCTTATATTTCTGCATTATTCTTGATAGAATTTTAAGAGTATTTGCATACAAATTTACCTTTGATTAAATTCAGGTTTATTTGTGTTCAATCATCTTTTCTAATTCGAAGCGTGGCAATCTTTTATTTGGTTGATACCTTAAGGAAAAATTCTCTTAGTTGAGGTAATCGAACGGATAACACAATTGCCTGATTTAACTTAGTTGTTGCAAATCAATTTGGGAAGAGTAATTTCTTCTTTGAAGTTATTTCTTTTCTGGCACGCCTGCACACAATCATTTGCCATTTGATTGAGTTAATTCAGCTCAAACAATTTTTGGCACGCCCGGTGGGATCCGAAGGTGTCAAAATGCCAAGGCTTTGAAAACAAATAGGAACACCCGTTGGTGATCTAGCGCCAAAAGAACAGGCTGTGCCAGAACAGGCAGCAGAGTTAGGAACGCCTATAAATCCTGTTTTTCCTCAATTGGCTTTGGAAATCGAAGAGCCTCTTTATGAAGAGCCTCTTTATGAAGAGCCTTCTTAGGAAATACCTCCTGAGGAAGTGCCTCCAAATTTCCAAAGCGGATAAGCCAGTGGCAAAGACCACGATAGAGAGGAAATGTTTAGAGAAATAATGATAACTTTTCGAGAGATGGCTCAAACCCAAAGAGCCATGATAAAAAACATAAGAAATAGGTTGCCCAACTTAGAGGCAACAAGAAATAGTCCAGGGAATATTGGGCTAGATAATCATGCAAACTCAAGCACTCACCAAAGTCCCTTCAAAGGAAGGCTTGGAGAGGATGTTGGTAAAAGTAGGATGAGGTCTAGAACAGGTAAGGAAAAGATGTATCCAGAGGAAATACCACAATCTTGGTATGAGCCTGTGAAACCTACAAAACCTGTTCTGGAAATTTCAAGGCAATCTCATGGTGTTACCATTGGGGTTCAAAGAAACGCTAGGGAAAGGCAGAGTGTTAATCTCCTCTTCGAACCCACACTTGGGAAATGGGAGGATGACACAGAGCCAGAATTGGTTTATAAGCCCGAGAGAAGGGGTGAAAACCCACAACACTCTCGGCAAAATGTCCCAACCACCAAAAATCCCCGCGCAACAGCTTATGGAGGTCATAAGTCTGTTCGAACTAATGATGCATTTAACAAAATTTAACAACCTCCGTATGGGAGATTTCCTAGAGAAAAACGGGGGGATTTAAACATGACAAAGGGAGTTTATGAAAATGGTTTCGTAGGGCCAGAACCTCCCATAGAAAACCAAGAGCAAAACTTCCTCATAGGCAACCCAATACTAAGAGATCAAGTTATGGGTCTCATACAAAAAGTTTGTGGACCTCGAACTCGAGGGGTACAACCTCAAATTAATAGAAAATCATATCCAGAATGGGTAGACACAACATTTCAGATCCCTAAGGAATTTAAAATCCCTAATTTACTTTGTTCTATGGGGATGGGAGACCGTCCTCTATAGAGTATATTGCTAGGTTTTCTGCCCAATGTAAGAATTTGGCTCAAAATGGCTTCATGAAGTTGAAGTTGTTCCCAAATTCCTTGTCTGGCTCCAGCTTTTGCATGGTACACTAACTTACCACCAGAGTCAATAACTGATTGGTTTCAGATGGAAGAAGCATTCTATGCACAGTTCGTTAATGCTGAGCCTGAAGTCTCTATGGCAGACTTGGCTAGGCTAAAGCAGAAACCAGATGAGAAAGTAGTAGATTTCATATCTAGGTTCAAAAGAGCAAAAACCAAGTGCAAACTCCATCTGCCAGAGGCAGAATTTGTGAGATTGGCACAGGATGGTTTAGAAAGAGAACTTCGAAAGAGGTTTGATTCTACAGAGTTTAGGGACTTTGCAGATCTAACTTATAAAGTTGCTAGATATGAATCACTGCTAGATGAGGATATGGACAGACATAATTCCTCCTACCCAACATACTATAGGGACCCCAATTATGAGATAGATGCTGCAGAAATTATAGAGCATGATCCTTGTGTTTATGAGCCCTTAATTCAAAAGAATGTATCTCTAGGGCAGAAGTTCAAACAAAAGGAAATTACTAAAATGTATTCTTTTGATATATCTAAAACTGATGAGATCTTTGACTTCTTGTTAAGAAAGAAAATCATTAAGCTGCCTTCGAATGTGAAACTGCCCACAGTAGAAGAAAAGAATGGAAAGACCTATTGCAAATGGCATGACTCTTGGTCTCATTCAACTAAGTCTTATAATGTTTTTGCGTAAAAGGATTCAAGAACAAATTAAGAAGGGAAGAATCAAATTTCCTGAAAAGGTTATGGGAATTGATGCAGTGCCTTTTCCAAAGGTGGAAGAAGTCAACACCAATGTGCCCACTTCACTGGCTCGAACTGTTAAGAAGTATTGGCAAGATAAGGAGGCGCCAGTGAACATGAATACTGTTCAATATGGAAGGGACAAGTCATACGCTGGCCACCCTCGAGGCATGGGAATGAGCACTACTACAATAATCCAAAAAGATCACGGTTTTTACCCGTGATCTTTTGCTTTTTATCACGGTTTTAAAACCGTGGTCTATCCAGCCGTGATTGTTTCTCACTGTTTTTTTATCACGTTTATAAACTGTGGTAAAAAAATGTTAACGATCACGGTCTTGACCTGTGATTACAAACATCCAAAACTGTGATTAAATATCAAAAAGCGTGATTGAATCATGATTAAGATCTCGGTTCTTAGTTAAAACCGTGATAAAAAGATAACTTTTATCTCGGTTTTTGCCTGTGGTAATAAATCATAAAATAAAACTGTGATTAGATCTTTCAAGATCTCTATTCTTTGGATGTTTTTTTCTTATACAACTCAGGTGCATCAAAAAAGAATGATAGCCGTATAGCACAAGCCCACAAAAAAGATAATACCAATAAAAATGCAATATTACTCATTAATAAAAAAAGATTCACTCTCACAATGATCGAGTCCCAGGAATTATCAATACAACAAAAGTTGCAAGAGATATTCACCACTTATTAGAATTGTCAATTGCCTACAAATACACTAAATTCTTTAAACAACAAGATGTTTGATCTTCCCAACTTGAATCATCACATTTTTCTTCACAACAAAGAGATGCCCCTTGAATTTCATCAAATATACCTGCAAACACAATGGCCAAAATAGCCTTAGTAAGCCTATCCAACCAAAAAGAAAATGACATAGGTTACCAGAATTGAAACAAAGATCATTTATAGGCTTCTTAAAGTAATTCATAAAAGGATGAAAAAGAAGCCTCGGATTACAAGAGAGATACCAATCCAGCTTGTGCAAACAAATACCAACTATTCCACAACTGAAACAAAGACACAAACAATACAAGAATTAGATAAACTATATCCAAATTCGTGCAGTAATATTCAAACGAAAAATTTAACTACAACCTTGCTCATCAAACTATCAAGACGTGAAACAAAACAATTAGGTAAAGTCTAAGAAATATAAACATTTTCATCAATGGACATAAACAAAACAACCCTTCTAGAAACCGAGTTTTAGGTCGAGCATTTCGACAAACAGCTGATAGGCGAGATTGTCTTTTTCGCCAAATTGTAAAGGAATACAAAGCCCAAACATTCGCATAACCCAACCATGGCAAAAGCAAACTTCTCCATCAACAAATGAAGCTAAGACATATCAATGAGCTCAAAATCCATCAAACAAAGATACCCTTAACTACATATTTAGTTACAAGAACTTATCAATCAAGGCAAATACCGCATCAACTTCCTACCGCAGCAACTTCCTGTTCTCGATCGTCTTCGAACATTGTCGGCACTGAAATCCTAGCCTCTGCGGCTCATTTTTTCAAATCACAGATATATCTCCACTTTTCAGATGAAATAGTTTAGGGTTAAAAATTGGGGTTTTCAGATTTAGCAATAGATCCACCAATACATAGCAATAAACACACAAATGGGTAATAAATACGTATAGCTACATATGTATGGAGGGAGAGAGAGAGAGATGGATGAACCTGGTGGAGGAGCGCTATGGTTATCACGCACGACGGCGCCAATGGTTTGAGCAAAGACAGAGAGATGAGAGAATGGGGGAATCTATAGCAGTAGAATGGACGGAACGTGGAAAGGGATCGCGGGATCGTGTGCCGCGGGATTTTGAAATTTTTGAAAGCGTAATTCCTTTTCTTTTTAATCACAGTTACAAACAGAAGCGAGATTGGAGTAAGAAGCTATCAAATGAATAACCAGTTTTGGAATTATTCGGTTAAATAAAAGAAGAAACATTTTATTGCAGTTGCAACTAAGCATAGTTAAAATAGACCGATTTAATCACGCTTGCAAAAAAGTGTGGTTAAAATAGACACATTTCTATCATGGTTGTAACGAAGTGTGATTAAAATAGACACATTTTTATCACGCTCGTAGAAAAATGTGGTTAAATTAAGTAATTATAATCACGGTTCTATTAGAACTGTAATAATCAATATTATTTATCACGGTTTTATTAGCAAAGTGACATTAAAATTTCATCTCACATTTCTTTATCACGTTTTCATTAAAACTGTGATCTTTCTAACTTCTTAGCGTGTTCTTTATCTATTATTCTAGTAGTGGAGGCAAAATCACTATAGGCGAGTCAATGATGGTTTTTCTTCACAGAGGTTCCCAGGTAATAATCATCTGCCCATGTTAGAAGCCTCGTTTTTGGAGTGCTTATGTGTGGGATGCAGGGCCAACTATTTGGTTTTTAAGGACTTGGACAGAAAGGGCGTGAGTTTTTTCCCTAAGGAGATGGGAATAAAAAGAATGGCCCCAGTTCAAGCAAAGCCAAGTGACAGCAAGCCCTGATTGGCATCAAAGAGAGATGTGCCTATTAGTCCTGTCCCAGCTATCCACAGAATGGATCTGCCGCCTTCGAAGAAAGCCAATATTGGCCAGACATTAGAGGCGTAAGGAGGGACCAAACAAGAGGAATTCACTTTGGTGAAAGGAGTTCCTGACTGGTTTCTGAAGCAAGTCAAGCCTGATTTGTTTCAAGGATATAAAAGCTCAAATAGGAATGAGAACAGAACTTTCAAGCCACCAAGTTCAAACTCTAAAAACTGGGTGTTAATTAGGGATCCCAAGTCCCAAATACCACAGATGGTTCCATTGCTCTCAAGAACTTAGAAGGGAAACCTCCAGAGAAAGTATATGCTCTTCTAGTCAGGAGAATCCTCAACGGGGGAAGAATCAGGCAGAGGGGCAAGGCCTAATTCAAGGTTTGACAGGGTTAAAAGGGATCCAGAGGAGTTTCGAACCTAGTATCACGAGAGGGAGACTTTGAAGAAAGTAGCCTCTGCCATGCTTGAAGAAGATCTCGATCCACCTTCTCCCAATTCATTGGCTAGTTACCAGTCTGGTTTACTCGAAGCCATGTTGGTGGAGCAAGAAGAGATAGAAGGAAGCTTTTCTCCCATGGAAGTATCAGCACAAGAGGTTGAAATTAAGGAAGAAAGGAGACCAAAGCACTTAAACCAGTCAAGGAAATGGCAACAATCCAATTTGAGGGTCAACCAGAAGTACAAGTTAATATGGTGTACCCATGCTCTATGGATTTCTTCAAGAATGGCCAGATGTCCAAAGGCCAAGGTGATGCTTGGTCAAACTTGGGCAAGCCAGAGAATTCTGAAGAAACACTGAGTGATGAGGAATTGAACATCATATGCAACAACTGTGACTTGGAAGAAGTGGCTCAGATCAAGATAGACGAGAACCTGATATGTGAAATTGAGCAGAATCAAGAGAGTTTGAAGGAAAGCTCAAAAGAAAGTGCTTATTTTGTGCCAGATTCCATGTCCAACGTTGAATACCCCCTGGTAATAGATTTAAATTATGTGAAAATTCATATCCATTTAAACTACCTACTAATGCAATGAGACAACATTTGCGTCCATTATATATTACTGCATATTTTGATGGAGTCCCACTCAACAGAATCTTGGTGGATAATGGGACTGTAGTGAATATTTTGCCTTTCCAAACCTTGAAAAAGTTAGGAAAAGGAAAAGCAAAATTGATTCCAACCAGTACATCCATTGCAGGATTTACTGGGGAAAGTCAACATGCCAGGGGAATCATCTCCATTAGATTGGCAGTAGGTGGAATAGAAACTGACACTGCTTTCTTTGTAGTTAACACGTATGCTAAATATAACGCTTTATTGGGAAGATATTGGATTCATGTTACTGGATGTATCCCTTCCTCTATGCATCAGGAATTAATGATTGTTAAGTATGACAAAGGCAAAGAAGTGGGTGTTGAAGGAGTCAAAACTGATCCACATCCATTTAGTGCCACGGCGAATTTTGCTGAAGCAGAAATGTACAAATCAGATGTAGTTCCTTTGAGTGAACTACTTCAAGCAGCCACTTACCCAACCAACGAGATGGAACTGGGAGAATTGGCAGAGCTGAAATCGAAGCTGAAACAAACTGTTGATTATGAATCAGACACCCCAAAAGATGACGCTGCTTGGATGTAAATCCAAAGAAGAGGCAGAAGAAGAGGCCAACTCATTGGCTTTAGTGAGGTATGTTGCTTTGGGGATCGAACAGAAGATTCGGGAAGACAACATATGGGAAGATGTTATGCAGGATAATAAGCCTCATGAGGAGGGAATCCGGCTGACTTCTCAGGAACAGGTTGAAGCACAAGACCTGTTGGAGGAAGTAAGGTTGGGGGATGAACAGAACCCCAATCCAGTGTTCATTAATAAACAGCTTGAACGAGGGGTGCAAGCTGGATTAATAGCACTATTGAAAGCAAATAAGGAATACTTTGCATGGAGTTACAAGGAACTACCTGAATTGGACAGGGAATTGGTGGAGCATAGATTACCTATCAAGCCACAATTCAAACCTGTGAAACAACAAACCAGGAAGATGAGTCCAGAAGCTATTGCAGGTGTCAAAAAGGAGATGCAGAGGCTTCTAGACGCATGTTTCATTAGAACAGCTAGGTATGTCGAATGGCTATCTAATGTGGTTCCAATCCCTAAAAAGAATGGAACTATCAGGATCTGTGTTGACTTTCGAAACCTAAATACTACAACCCCTAAGGATGAATACCCAATACCTAATGTGGATACACTTGTGGACAGTTCAGCTGGGCACAAGGTATTGTTCATTTTAGATGGGCATTCAGGGTATAATCAAATTTGCATAGCAAAGGAGGATGTGCACAAAACAGCATTTGTTTGCCCTGGTAACATTGGTATTTTTGAATGGGTCAAAATGCCATTTGGGTTAAAAAATGCTGGAGCCACTTACCAGAGGGCTATGAATGCCATTTTTCATAATTTGGTTGGAAGTTTTCTTGAGTGTTATATAGATGATATTATTGTGAAGTCAAATTCTGATGAGGATCATTTGCAACATTTAGAGAAGGCATTTCAACAAATGAAACATTATCAGTTGAAATTGAATCCAGAAAAATGTGCTTTTGGAGTATCAGTTGGAAAATTTCTGAGATATTTAGTCCATAACAAAGGAATACAAGTTGACAAGAACAAATCTAAAGCTATTATTGAAGCCAAGCCACCTTCTACAAAGAAGGAGTTGTAAAGGTTTCTTGGTCAATTAAATTTCCTTCGAAGGTTTATATCTAATACTGCAGGAAAAACTAAAATTTTCTCTTCTTTGTTAAAACTGAAGGAAGGGGAAGAATTCAAGTGGTCAAGAGAGCATGATGAGGCCTTCGAAGCCATCAAGAGGTATCTAGCCAACCCTCCTGTTTTGGCACCGCCCATCAAAGGAAAGCCAGTAAAGTTGTACCTGGCTGCAACACAAGACTCAATAGGAGTACTATTGGCTCAAGACAATGAAGATGGCAAGGAAATAGTAGTTTATTATCTTAGTAGGTTTTTAAACTCCTGTGAATGCAAGTATGCTGCAGTAGAGAAATTGTGTTTAACTTTATTTTATGCTTCTAAGAAACTCAGGCATTATATGTTGCCTAGAGTAACTTATGTTATTTCTCAAACTGATGTAATTAAGCACATGCTTTCAAAGCCAGTATTTAGTGGGAAGATTGGGAAATGGATAGTATCTTTAATTGAGTTCTGTCTTGAATATGTACCTCAAAAATCAGTAAAAGGTCAAGCATTGGCCAACTTTTTGGCTGATCATCCAAATGAGCATGAGACACCAAGAGCATTGGAAGCCACTATGGTTGAAATTAAGCCATGGAAATTGTGGTTCGATGGGTCAAGAACTGTTCAAATGGCTGGAGTAGGCATAATTATGGAATCCCCCCATGGGTGGAAAACCAAATATGGTTTTCGACTGAATGAGGGGCAATGTTCCAATAATTAGGCAGAATATGAGGCATTGATCATAGGATTGGAAATTTTACTTAACTTGAGAGTTAGTGTTGCTGAAGTTTTTGGAGATTCTTAGTTAGTGATAAATCAGCTGAATGGACAGTTTAAATGCACCAGTCCAGTACTGATTATTTATTATCAACATGCTAAGAAGCTGATGGATCAATTCTTTATGCTTACTTTGACTTATATACGTAGATTCTTCAATGAAGAAGCTGATGAAATAGCTCAAAGGGCATCAGGTTTCAGAGTTTTGTCAGAAAATGAAAAGGAGTTTTGTCAATTAACTTTGAGAAAATCTATGCCCATGTTACAAAAGAGAATAACTGGTTTCGAAGTATTAGAAATTGATGTCCCCACTAGTCAAAATGTTGATTGGAGGCAAGTATTAATTGAATATTTAACTAAGTCAGACGGTGCTGCAGACAAGGCAATCAAATTGAAAGCAATAAATTATATTATGTACAACAATGAGCTATTTAAGAGAGGAATGGATGGCCTTCTTTTGAAATGTTTAAGCAAGGTGAATGCATTTAAAGTAATGACTGAAGTACATGAAGGAATCTGTGGAGCACATCAAGCTGGCATAAAAATGAGATGGTTAATAAGGAGGTATGGGTATTATTGGCCTACCATCCTCAAAGATTGTATAGATTATGCAAATGGATGTCAAGCCTGTCAAAAAATAGGTCCACTCAAGCATTTACCAGTCACAGATTTGCAATATGTAATAAAACCATGGCCTTTTAGGGGATGGGTTATGGATATGATTGGGATGATTTATCCTCTTTCATTGGAGAAGTATAAATTCATCCTAGTAGCTACTGATTATTTCATGAAATGGGTGTAAGCCCAAGTTTATCAGGAGGTCAAACAAACCCATGTCATTATTTTCATAAAAGGGATCATATACAGGTTTGGAAGCCCTCAAACGATAACAGTGGATAATGGTTCCATATTTGAAGGAAAATTGGTAAAGAATTTCGCTAATAATCATGGAATTTCATTAATATATACCAGTACTTATTATGCTCAGTCAAATGGTCAAGCAGAATCAACTAACAAGATTATCAAGAAGGAGATCCAAAGAATGGTGGATCAGAACCCAGAGGTTTGGCATGACCTGTTACTTGACACTTTATGGGCATATAGAAATACAAAAAGGACTAGTACGGGCACTACTCCATTCGCATTAACTTATGGACATGATGCAGTGTTGCCTATGGAGATCACTGTGAAATCTCAAAGAGTATCATTTCAAAATAATTTAGATATATGGTCTTATCATCAAGCCAGGCACATGGAATTAGAAGATATTGATGAAGTTAGAATAAAGGTTTTAAATTAAATTATGTTGCAAAAGGCAAGGGTTGCAAGGAGTTATAATAAGAGAGTTGTCCTTCGAAGCTTTGATGAAGGGGATTTTGTGTGGAAGGTTATCCTTCCTATCAGAGATAGGAGAGTTAGGACGGATGGATTAGGGAAATGGGCACCAACGTGGAATGAGCCTTTTCAAATCCATAGAGTGTTAAAAGGGGGAGCATACCATTTGAGAAATTTGAGTGGTTATGTTCATCGAAGAAAGATAAATGGAAGACATTTGAAAGCTTATATTCCTTCTATATGGGAATCCCTTCATAAAAGGAGCTTATGAAGGATGAGTTTTTTTTATATAGAACCAGATTCATCCTTGAATTTGAATGTATTATTGGTTTTGATTGGAAGTTGGTTATTTTGGACTATATCCAAAATCAAAACTTAAATTTGAGTTGTTGGTTGCAAAATGGTATGATTTCGATTGGTTTGATGTTCAGGGACTTTTTATTTGGAGTTCTTTGTACGATCATGATCAACCAAGTTACCATACTAGCGTTCGAAGCCACAGGAAATCAAGGTTTATTAAGCAAAACTTCCATTATATTTACAAAAGAAAAAGGAAAAATATAAGAAAACCCAAATGGGTTTAAAAACAGATCTAAGTGGTTTGAACAAAAAAAAGAGCCTGCTAAGACAATAAAAATGGCCACTCTAGCCCATAAGCAAAAGTGAAGATCATGATTGATCCTCACAGTCCCAAAGGAGAATCTTTAAGAAGATCCTCCCTCCGCGGGACTCTTTGCTTCATGAGCCGAAAGGACGGTTGAGAGATCATCCCATATCCTGGCCCAACAGAGACATGAAGCTGTTTCCACGCACACCAACTGGCTTCGAAGTTGGCTTATCTCGCTTCGAAGGGCCTAGAGTTCTGCCTGAACGTCCCTTTTTAACTCTGCAATCATATTGGCCATGTCGACCAACTCACTCATGAGATCAGTAGGAGAAACTGGGTGGTTCTCAGCCATGATTTGTTTAACTTGAGAAATGAGAAAGGAGAGGATACAACGTTCCATTAACATTTAGGTATATTTATAACCCAAAGGCATATATAGGGAATCCACTTCAGTGATTACAAACATTGATGAGTGGAGATATGTAAGACCCAGAAGACGAAGGGCCTAAGAGCGTTGGACTCCATGCATTCTGTTAATTAATGATTAGCAACTCACGAGGAAACGGCTGAGAAGCCACTAGAAGTAAATGAGTTGGTGGGATTAATTTAGACTACATTTGGTTAGTCTTCGAAATATCAATGTGCTTTAGAGCGTTGTCTATTATGACTTCGAAGGTGAGACTCAATGAGAGCAAAATAACAGAATTGGGAAAGTTCTATTTTCTATATTCGTTGATTTTCTTCATGCTCATTACATCCACGTTGATATTTAGCATCAAAAGTACAAAGTTAAAATAGTAAGGAAGGGCTAAATCACCAGTTCATTGGTCAAAGCCATTACAAAATATGGAAATACAAATGAATATTTTATTCATCACATTCACAGAGAAGGTTACAAGCTAGTAAGGTAATATTGGAAAACCTATCTAAGACCTAATAGTATCACAGGAAAGGATCTCTAGGGATCAACCAACTGAGATACAAAGACATGAACCAAGTTTCATTGGGACTTGATCCAAGCTCCATTGGTAGGTAGATAGGCTTCGAAGACCACTCTCGTTTGATTCTTTGGTCTTCGAAGCAACAGCCCAGTATAGACACATCATGAGCGCTGATGTGTCTATACCTAGGGCCTTTAGGGTTTAAGGGAAATATCATGAGGGCTGATGTGGCTATGTTTCGAAGTTTTTCTTCGAAAACGTTGGAGGAGGCTTTATGATGAGTATTTCTTGAAACCCTACTGGGGAATAGGGTTTGGGCGTTACTAGAGGAGAGGAAAGCTAAGGAAGTAGATGGTTTGTAAGTTTTCTTTCTCCGGAGACCTCTATTTATATTAATAAACTTGAGAGTAGTCATTTATGACTTTTTAAGATACGGTAGGTGAGGAGTTAACACAGCAAACTTTTTTGAGCAAAGGAAAGTAGGAAACAGTATTTGATTTTAATTACGGTTGTACTTACCCAAAATTGAATAAAATAATGAAAGAATAAAGTACAAACTGTGTAAAGTTATAAAAAATGACTTATTACATCACAAATGGTGGTTAGTAGTCCTCGAAGAGAATTGGAGTTAGCATCCAAAAGCGAAGTGTGAGCAGCTCTTCTTCTCTATTCCTCTCGAAGGGAAGGGATAAGCTGTGGAAGTATGGACTCATCCCTTAATGCCTCGCCTTCAAGTTCTGAAAAGCCATTTGAAACCTCAGCTATCTACTCCCTGACCTTCTTCATTTCTTCTTGTAACCACTACATCTTCTTGTCAAGTTTTGCAAGTTTGTCTCTTCGAGCTTGATAAAGAGAAAGACAAGAGGCAGTTTTGAGTGCTTGGGCCTCCAGCTTTTTGGCCCTCTCAATAGTTGTGCCAGAAATGATTAAGGGCAATCAATTCACTAAATTGTTTGAGGTGTTCTTGAAGAGTTGAATTGATTGAAGGAGGAAGCCCTTGGGAGAGAGACAAGGCCTGGTAGCATACCTCGAAATGATAGGTTAAATTATGTTCAAGCAAAGCAGGAAGTCCTAAATGATTCAAGGCCCTTAGGAGGCTTTTTAGTATCTGAACCTCCTCCTTTGTAAGAACATGTTTAATTCTAAATGAAGGTAAGTCAGAAGGCATGGATGAGCTTAAAAGTTGTTGAAGGCTTTCCAAGGGGTTCGAAGAAATAAGAGGAGTAGGATCAGCAATATGGCTACAAAATTTTTCCAATTGACTTTTGAAGAAAGATACGTCAAAAGCCACTAAAGGCAGGTCAATTGGAGAAGAAGAGGATGCAGGCTCATTTCTAAAGATAGGGACCATCCCTGTTACCTGCATAGAAACCAAAAGGTTGAGATTGGAAAAAAAAACGGAACAGGAGAGTAAAAGTATGTTTGGATGGCAAGATTACCTGATCTGAAGAAGAGGGAGTCAAATCTGAGTCTTGTTCCCTAACACTTCGGATAAAATGGCTCATCGAAGCCAAAGTGGAGTGTGTCCGCAAAGGCCCCTGCCCTAAAACTGGTAAGGGAGTGGGGGGGAGTCTCTCTTAAAAATTAGAAGTGGCTCCATGGTCTTCGAAGGAGCCAAATTAGCCATAACTTGAGCAAAGGTGGGCTCAGTCAGGAATGACAGCAGAGTTTGCATGTCAATATCCTTTCCAGCAATGTTTTTCTTTATAGAAAGTGATTGAATAGGGGATGCCTGTGAGAACAAAAGGCAAATCAGAGTGGATCCTTTCACAATTTGAATTGATGAGTATTCAGAGGATACCTGGTAGGGGTCATTTTTGGACATTTGTTGAGAAGGCCCTACCACTTCTTGTTAAAGGCAAAGAGTAAGGGATAGATCCAGTGCCTCAACAGGGGGTACCATTTGAGCCTACAGGGAAATCAACAAGTGAGTCACAAGCATAAGAGACACATATATGTGTGAGTAATCAGAGTATGAAGGACTTACCTCCTCTGGGAAAGAGGGTTTCCTTGGGGTTTGAGACTTTTTGGAATGCATTTCTTTTCTTTCATAGAAAAGAGTCTCCTTTGCAGTTGCTCTTGTTGCACCTTGTTCAAACTCATGAATCAGAATTGCAATAGAGCTCTTTAAAAAGACACTTATCATGAATAAAGAAGGAATTTACCCCTAGAGATCAAGACTTCTATGTCAGTATCAGTTTCTTCATCACTGGAAGAAACTTGAGGACCACGCTTTCTGGTGGTTTTGGTTCTCTTCGAAGCTGAGGAAAAGGAAAATGAGAGAGTAACTCAAGCAAGTAAAATTGGAGATGGAAGACAATTAGAAGAGAAGAAACAAACCTGGAAGTTTAGCTGAGGGCTCGAGATAGTGCTTGGTCGGAATCACTTCTTTGGGCTGAGAAGCAGTTTTACTCCTCCTCGAAGCACTTTCTGAGGAAGAGGTAGCACCTGCAGTTTGTATGCGATTAGATTTAGTTTCAAAAAGGGAAGCCACGTTCAGAGATAAATACCTCTTTTTTGTGTAACCCTTAGAGATTGTCTTCTTGGCGGAGAAGGGGGGATGATCATTGCGATGGGAGAGGCTTCGACGGGGGTCAATTCTTGCTCAACCTCACCTTCAGCAGTGTCTTCGATCCCTCCAGCCAGTCCAAACTCATTGTTTGAGGAAAAGGAGGACGAGTCGTTCCGTCTCCTATGTCCAAACTTAAACTTATCAAAACCAATATGGTCAAGGAACTTTTTATAGGGAGTACACCCTAGGAGGAAGGAGCAATTGGAGTGCCACCAATTGTCAAATGCAGGGGTTGTACGCACTTCAGGTTCCCTGAACTCCTGGATAACAGTTCTCCTTAATGCATGTCTGGCTTGGGCAAACCACGTCTGAAAATACTCGATCGAAATACATGACCGTTCAGACATAGAAACATTGGCAGAGCCACAGAATGGGATGGGTATGCCTTGAACGAAATCGAGCTGCCTAGCAAATTGTGCAGGGCAATATACCTCTGCATGTGCTAGGGATTTGGAGGGCTCGAGAGGACTTTCCTTATCTATCCGCCAGAATTTCAAAAAGCCATGACGGCCCAACAAGAGTTGGGAATGGGTTGGGCCATTCTTTATCTGAGGCAAGTCCAGCGAAGAAGTACAAATAGTATGTCAGGGTCGGAGTTGCACCATCCACTGGGTGAATATAATTGTCACCATAGACATTGGGCGTCTCGGTGGTGCCAACAGGTGACATGGGTGCTTTGAAAGGACCTAACTCCGGAAAGTATGCATGGAGTCACAATTGAATAAACCATTGGGGCCCTCCCTGAGAATAGTTCAAACCCTTCTGGTAGAAGTCAGAACCAACCTTATATACATGGCCGAGGAAGTAAGAGGCAAAGTCAAACTCTTCACCTCTAGAAAGTGCCAGTGCCAGCGCCAGCGGTATGAACTCACTCATTATCCTTTTTCCAGAATGGCAAAGGATGTGCTTGCAAAGGCTATAGAGGATGTAAGCAAAAAACTCAGTTTCAGACACCTCTCCTGTTAATTTTCTTTCCCTGTTGTAGAAATGGGAAAAGGCTCCGTTTGTAGCTGTCAAGCGGGCGAAGCTCTCAGGAGGAGTGTATTCTTTGGTGGGGTCGAATTGAGGGCCATATGGAATAAGCCCCAGCATCTGAGTAACGTCCAGAACTGTGGGTGCCATCATACCATAGTTGAATCTAAAGAAATTAAAAGATGGGTTCGAAAAGGCCAAGGCGGCCTGGATCAAGAGAGGATTTTGTGGGACCCCCTTCGAAGAAGGGTAATAATGTTTTTCAAACCCACCTTCTCTAGATCACTCGACTTCTCAGCCAGCATTCGAGTGGTCCATATCTTCCAATCCTTGTCCAACGTGGGCCAATAGGGGAAGGATTTTCTTGTGAAATTTTGCCAATCGAGGCCTGAACAGGCTCGAATGTCAGCATCTCCCAATCGAGGGTAGTAGAGAGAGAAGGAGACAGGTATTTCCCTTATGAGTTGAGGACCCAAAATAAAAGTACCTTCTTCTTTAGGGTTTAGAATAAAGACTCTGGTGTCAAGATAGGAATTTTCAGTCGATCCCTGGGCTTTTCCTAACACGAACCGCCTCAATGCCAGAGAAGGAGTAGGGTGTTCTGTGGCTGGATTGCTAGAGGAAGCCATTGATTTGAGTTGTGATTTAGCGTTTTCAGAAGGAGAGAAGAAAGGGTTCAGTTCAGGGGATTTGAGAAGATTTGAATGCGTAGAGCGTAAGGGGTGATTTTGAATCATTTCTCCTCTTATACTCCCACAGGTGGGCCAGGCCTGTAGTGGGCCCATATCTTGGGGTCCGCTGAAGTTTCTTCATTAACTTTAGGAGAATTGGTATTATTAGAATTGTTGTTATGATCCCGAGTCAAGTGTTGTTGAATGAGGAAATTTCATTAAAAAAAACTATTAGATTACAGAAATGGAATTTGCATATTTACAAAAAAAACAAAACAAAAGGGAAATACTAATTCCTACTAAAACAAAGAAGTACAAATTAGGTCTTCGAAGGACCTGCATGCTGAGAAGTGGCTTTTTTGTTCTCAAAGTAATGAGGAAAGGACCAAGTAACAAAGCTGTGAAACTTGTTCCAAGCAAATTGGAGAAATTTCAACTCCATTTTCCTCATGTCTTCTTTGGCGTCTGATTCCAATTTTTTCTCCAACAGAGGCCTAAAGCGGAGCACCAAAGCTTTGGCCTTCCTTCGAAGTTGAGCCTCTTTTGTTGGACGCTTCATTTGTTGCCTTTTGAAGCGCTTTCGAAGCTTCTTATCAGCATGTCCAGGCATTACTTCGAAGGACTCAGCATTGAAATTTTGGATTTGATCATGTAGCTTCTCAAGCCTTTCCTTGGCAATAACATAGTCTTGAAGGATTTGATCAAAGCAATATGCTGCAATGTTGGCTTCGAGCCATGATTTGATCACTGGTAGGAAGTCCAGGAAGCAGTGGATTTGATAGGAAATCGTGGAAGGGATGGAACATAGCACAAGTGTTTCACAAGCCCATTTAAAATTGGTTAATGGGACTTGTTCTTCCAGGATGTGAATATCCAGGAAAGAGAAAGCTACAAAAAGCTGCAGAGCTTTACTCTTGTCAGCAGGGAAGATGGAATAACCATATTGCCATTGAAAGTGAGGGGTGTTAACGGCAAGGTTATTCACCTCACCAAACCAGTCAGGCTCTTCAGGAAGGGGAGCCAGCTTGTTGGTTTCTTCGAAGTCAGCTAGGTAATGTGGGGTTTGCACCTCTATGAGCCAGAGGGATTTTTGGGTTTGGGCCATGCGTTTGAAGTCGCAGTATGGGGTAGGCCCAAGATAATTTTCCTCCTGTTTTAGGAAAGGAGAAAATTTGAGAGAGGAGTAGAATGATTCAAGCATGTCCATGTGAACGGTATCATTACCACTCAGGGGCAAGAATTGACTCGCGAACAAAGTTCAAAAGTGGTGGAATTTATTGGGTGTAGGGTCAGGTTGATCGAACTTGACCAGGATGGTACCAGTGTTGGTATTGGTAGGGTTTTCCTCCCATGAGCCCCAGGTGGACCCATCGAATGAATTCGAACGGGTCAAAGAGGAGTCCCAACCCGTGGTAGATGGGTTGGGGGTATCGAATGTTTGATCAGAAAGAATTTTGCCTACCAACGTTCGAGGAGAATTTGGAGGAGACATTTGGGGAGAGTGGGATGGATGATCAAGGTTGTCTAAGATAAGATTGATTTCTGGAAGAGAGTTTATAAACGTAAGACTTCTTAGCAGAGAAAACTCGAATTCGAAGGGGTTTATGAGGGGTAATGTGATTCGTTAAACCCTATCATTAACTGTCATTTATAAGAAAATAATTGTAGCTATCTTTGGGAAGCTCAATAGACGTGTATGAAAATGAAATTCTATCATGCTTCATGCGTCCGAATTTGAAGGCATATGGGCAGAGAACGTGTGCCATTAACATTTATTTAGCCTAAATAAAATGTTAATGCGGGGGGTGTGTTTACATCCTAAATGTGCCACCCAATGAGAAAATTACACGTGGCACCGAATGATGCGTTGGCCATACAGAACATGTCCCAATTGAGTACAAATTACAGAGGATTACGAAAATTAAGGAGAATGCTATTTTAATGATAAACGGTATCGTTTTGATTTAAACCGATGTCGTTTGGATTGCATTTAGTGATGGTTTAGAAAGTGATTGGATTCAGCCGTTGATTAAAACCTTATGATCATCAAACGGTACCATCATTGCCTTGGTTTATAACTGAAATTGGATGCAATAGCGGGAATCATTTGGGAAGCCAAACGTGTTGCATTAAACTATGTTGCTTAAAAATAGGAGAACCACGATCCAGAAAATGGCCACGAACACCATTATCGAAGCATGAAGGGAGAGAAGGAATTCTGGTAATATCAATGTAACCGTTCGAAGGCCCCTCTCAACCGATTTATGTGGCAAACGTGGGCATCAATCGAAGACGTGGAGATCGAAGACAAGCCTAGCGTCTATAAATAGAGGAATAAAGTAAAGAGAGAAGCCCCCATAAAAATTCATATCATCTGACAATTCATACAAAATGATTGCTCAGAGATCTATCGTAGATTAGTTTTTTAGTTTAGAATATGATCTTTTTTGTAAGTTGAAGGTTTATTTGCATGTAAGACTACTTTTGATTAAATTCAAGTTCTCTTATTTTCTTTTTAAGTTTTTTCTTACCAAAGAATAGTCGTTTGTAAGTTCACTTTTGATTAAATTTAGTGTGCTTATATTTCTGCATTATTCTTGATAGAATTTTAAGAGTGTTTGCATACAAACTTACCTTTGATTAAATTCAGGTTTGTTTGTGTTCAATCATCTTTTCTAATTCGAAGCGCGACAATCTTTTATTTGGTTGATACCTTAAGGAAAAATTCTCTTAGTTGAGGTAATCGAACGGATAACACAATTGCCTGATTTAAATTAGTTGTTTCAAATCAATTTGGGAAGAGTAATTTCTTCTTTAAAGTTATTTCTTTTCTGGCACGCCCGCACACAATCATTTGCCATTTGATTGAGTTAATTCAGCCCAAACAGTGGCGTGGTGGCTCCTAGTTTCTTTTTGTTTTGATGTTTCTAGTTTCTTTTGGCTTTTTCATGTGAAGAAAAATGAAAGATGTATTATTGATTGTATCAAATCATAATCTTAATATGCCTTTATATAGGCTAGAATGTTCTTGCTCACTAAAAAATCTAAACCAAACAGGAAACATGCATTATAAAGAAATCAACCCAACTAAAAAACATGAATAATAGACCCTATAAAACATGATAACATAATATTTCCAAATATTATGGTAACATTGCAAATGGGATCGAGAAAATTTCCCAACATCTGGCAATGACAAAAGCTAGCTCTAGGTAGGATGTAAAGCGAGATCAATATATTAGGTGGAGAGGCCAATTTCAATTGTATTAGATTGGTTGAATTCGGAGCCCAACATGAGAGAGAGAGAGAGAGAATTATGATATACTGATCCCAATCGATGCACAACCTCGAGTTTCGATCCGTGTTGCCAACTGATCAACCACCTTCGATAGTTGTGTTCCCAATTGATCCGCCACCTCCGGTATTCATGTTCACAATTGATCCGCCACCTCCGACAGCTGTGCTCCCGGATGACGCACCACCTTGGGATTTTGTGAACGATTTTGCGAACATGTGCTACACATTATTTATAGTCGTGGTGCCAATCGATACAGGAGCACCAATATTCGAGCTCCCAAGGTATATACCGCCTTCCATAGACGTGTCCCAGTTGAAACACCACCTCTGGTATTCGCGTTCTTGTCACCATTGGATGCTCCTTGCGGCTGATTGGGCAGCTGCGATTCCCCATCTGGATACACGGGAATAGAAGAAAGCTTTTAATGTGATCAGTTATTTTTCTTTTCCCCCTCTCTTCTCTGTTTATCACCATGACTAGATTAATAGCAACAAACCTTGCCTCGCAACTCAGCTTGGTAATCAGTTACCTTTGCAAACTTTTCATAGCGACGTGAAGTAGTATCAGGAGCGCCATGGGAGTCTGATTCCTCTAAAGTACTTTGCCGAGCTAAAAACACAAGCAAGGAGAAAACACATCAGTGTTGTTGACTAATTCATGTTTTGTGACACGAGAAGCTGAGGAATCATAGAAACTCCATATGAATATGCTTCAGCACATGAAGAACATAAGATAACTTTAGGTCATGAAAATTTCCCATCGACCAAATATTTTCGTGGCCCTACGAATATAGAGTAAAATGTCATCATGCTTTAGAATCAAAGGGCACGATCGAGCAACAGTAATGACTTGCAACGTCTACGAGACTTAAACACACTCCTTAAAAAATCAATGGTCGCAAATCAAATCATCACTACTTTTTGATAGATTCGAAAAGCAACCTTCTGTTTTCCCATGAACTGAACACCAAATTCGCCAAGGGTAAATGTAAATTAATGAACTTGTAACCGAGGGTGTCAAGAATTCCAGAGAAAATTGTGACCATTTTGTGCATAAAGTTTCCAAGTTAATCAGATTGGATTCGATCTTCAGCCAAAGCGTCAAACAAGTTAAAGGGGAATTTCTACCTAGATATATCCATGAAGCACGCTTTCAAACACAGAGAAAAGAAATAGGGGAGAAATACCCCTTCCAATTTGACGAGGTAGTTCTACATCTCTTTTTGAACTCGATAATTCGTCCAGCACTTTGTTTTTTCGGTAGAACCCCCATTTTATGCAAACAGCCACTAGAAGTGCTCCCATCGCTACTCCTATAGATATTACAGCTATGGCTCCACCTGACGATCCTGCTTAAATGAAAGGCAAAACAATTACTTAAAGTAGCAGAAAAAGCTCCAAGTAATCAACCATCTATGTTGTAGTTAAGCAAAATGAACCGGTAGCAAAGTTGGCCAGAAAACCAATTCTGCAAAAGGGAAAACAATGTAGAGGAAATTAATTTTGACACTCCAGCTTTAGCTACTATCACTCCACTCTGTGTCTTAATCATGTGAGATTATAAAATAAAAAATGAAGTGCCAAAATCACATCATTAAATAGAATATACAATTCACTTTGAATTCTTCCTACTCTTTTTCTTTCTTACTTCTCCTTTTCTAAGAGCCACTCCACTGCTTATCCTAATTTTTACTCAAATTTGAATGAAAATTTGGGTAAATCCTTCGTTTCATATGAAATAATCCAATAGGCAAATGCAAATCTAGGCATAAAATTTGAGTAAATTAATGTTTCATTAATGGCATAATTGTAAATTTGAGGGAGAGAAAATAGCCTTCAAAATTTGAGTAAGGATTTAGTTTCAACCAAATTTGGGGAGAAATTTGGTAGTATGAATTTGAGTAAAGAGTTGTTTTGGGTGATTTTTACTTAAATTTGAATTCAAACTTTTGAATTCAAATTTAAGTAAGGAGTGGAGATACTGTAAGATTGACAAATTAACTACCAAACTACTCCAATCCAAGCTCATATTTGATTCATTAATTAAAAGTTTTTTGAAAACATATTCGTAACTAAACAAAATAAGCTTGAACAAAGTTTCTATTATTTTGTTGAGCTTGTAATGTACTAATGTGTATCAAATCAAGCTACTCGAAAATAGCTCTCTCCCTCTAGAATCTGAAAAGGTTGGGCGATTTCTGGTGGCCTCTCTACTTGGGGGGGGGGAGGGAGGGGGGTGGTTTACATGTGTGTGTGGTGTGGATGCCCTATTTCTCCTCCATCGGGCCTTATATCTCCCATCTTTCCCCCATTTTTCATATCTAAGCTCGCCACCCATTCTACCGCCGTTTCTCTCCTTGTAGCTTCACTGTGTGGGCTGCCGTCTTTTCCTCGCCGGTTTCTTTAGCTTGGAAGAGACCGGTTGGCTTTAACAGTGAGTTGGGATCGCGGCGTGGCTCTTGCTCTCTTGGTCTTGGTCTACCAACAGCTTATCATTCGTGAGGGATGCCGAAGTGGCTTAACGGTAAGGGGGGATCTTCAGGCTTTCGTTTGGAGCGGCCAAGGATCGTGGTGCTGTAGATCTAGTGGCTATCAGAGCTTTCCATGGGTGACATTAACACGGCGGCACAAGCCGGGTTGCAGTGCTTGGTGGGAGTCTCGCGGCAGTGTTGTCTGTTATGTTTGGTGTCCAGCGGTTCTAATTGTGCAGCTTGGTGGGTTCCCTAATGGTGTTGTGGTGACAGGGATGGTGACCGGCGGCGTTGTGGTTGTTGGCGAATTTGGGTCTGTTTTGGGTTTAAGTTTGATAAGGATTTTTGGGTTTGGCTGTTGTTTGCAAGTTCACCGACGGTTGGTTTCTGGCGGCCATCCTCTCTACTATAGTTTGGACCTAGGCTAATTAGGACTCGGATGGTGCTCCGATGATGGTAGGTTGTTTTGTCTGGTCTCCGATTGCCGGTGGGCTTTTGTTGGCAGTAGGCTTTTGTTTTCTGAGTTCAATGTATTATCTGAGTTTTCGGATCCATAGGGATGTTTGGGCTTTGGCCTATTTAGGTGGGTTTTGTCCCAATGAGTGTTTATGATTGGCTTCTTGCCATTCGTAGGAATTGGGTCTCAGATTGGGTAGACGATTGCTCTTTGAACATGATGTTGTTTCCTTACTCCTATTGGTCTTGTAATAATTTCAAAATAATGAAATTTTTTTGCTGACAAAAAAAAATCAAGCCACTCGAGATCAATATGTGATTAAGCTCTAAAAAAAAATTTTCAGATTATGATGATAAAAACAAATTTCAGATTATGGGTACCGATCGGTACCGATCGGCAATAGGTAAGCACCAATTCTATACCTACTCATTTTTGGAGTCCATCTGAGGTCCCGCACAAATAATCTGAGATGTTCGTTATTATTTTCAAAAGTTTTTTATTTGGTGTCGAGAAATTTTACAAATCATATGCAGAAGTTTTTTATTTTTAGATTCGAAAATCGCACTACTTTCATATGGGACTAACTTTTTGAAACAAAGGGAGATGTTCTTTTTATAAAATTTACACAAACTCTTATTTACGCATACCATTTTATATAGCCTTGAAATAACCATAATTATTAGAACATCTCCCTTATATAGCCTTCTATATAAAATTACACATACCATTTTATATAGCCTCTTAATTTTTTTTCTTAAGAAAATCGCACCTTCTTGGATCATGCATCTATTTTATGTTAATGCCATAAGTTTATGAACATGTGTTCCCACGCATATCTCATTTACTAATAGCTATTAGCTAGTATCTTCTTCTCTGCCATGTTCTCAAAGAGCCCGTTATAGGGGGCCTTATGAATTTCTTTTAACAGTTTAAAACTATTGTTGGAAAGAATTTATGAAGTAAGGTATATCATTTTT
>BPLS01011847.1:0-19187 GCA_019656275.1 Rhododendron kiyosumense | reverse complement strand
AAGAATTTACCATTACTTTTTTCCTTTTTCTTTTTTGCTATGACACCGTTAAGATGCTAATTAACACGATACTATTTGCATAACTCGTAGACATCTATGAAGTTACACTATAGTTAGCCATGGCCTTAGCAGTATCTAGGCCCCGTTGCAAAACACCTTCTTAAAAAATAAGTATTTATTTTGCATTTTCAAACTCAAAAATAATGTAAATGAAAAATAAATTTTCAATTTTTTTTTGCATCGTATAAAAAAACTCAATGAGATCTATCAAACAAAATCTATATTGATAGAAAAATTATTTGCGTAAGCACATAATTTTTGAGCTTGAAATTACATTCTTAAAAAATAAATACTTATTTTTCTTTCAGGAACGGGGCTTAGTTACTCCTATGATTTTATTTCTTTCTTCAACCTTTTCAAGGTTTTCTTACTTCTCATGCTTTTGCATACCTTATAATCCAAAGTCTTTATTTAAATATAAAAGTGCGGAATAAAGACAGGTGCATATATATTAATCAGTTAGCGAAATTCTTTTCTAAAAACCACCAAGGTGATAGGTACTCATTCTGTTTCAATTTGTTTGTCCACTTTCAATATTTAGGACCTCTCAAAGACAGTCAATATTGTTTAATTTATAGTGCTTTTGATATGCAATATAAATTGTTTGATAGATCTCGATTAGTTTTATCAAAAAAAAATTTTAAAATTATATAAAATATTATAAAGTGTAATATATAGACGATTTTCTAATAAAACGTAAGTTGGAATTGAACAAACAACTTGGGACAGATAGAATAGTTACCTAAAAGACTTATCATCACCGGGGGCAGTTCCGAGGACACCTATAAAAACATCTAAAAAAATATGTCAAAGTTTCCGATCAAATTTTGATGATCCGAACCGCTCAATGTGATCAGAACGTGATTTTAAGGGTACCCGTGAGAAATCAGCAAAAAAAAAGACCAGAAAGGGCTTGATCTAAGTAGTATCTGAGCAGTTTTCATTGAACGGTTCAATTAAAAACTGCTCAAAACAAGATTTCCCAGTCATATTTTTTGTTAATTTCTCAGAGGCACCTTTAAATTAAATCACATTTTGCATACATTAAACAGTTCCGATCATAAAAATTTGATCGAAAACTATGAGATTGAGATTTTAAATGTTTTTTTAGATAGTTTTATAGGTGTTCCTGGAATCGTCCCGTATCACTAGATAATCATATACAACACGATATATGGAAACAAACACAACACGATATATGGAAACAAACACAAAAAGAGCAGAAGATCGAGATACCTGTTCTTTGTTGCTGGGATGCCAGACACTCAACGTTGGTACAGTTGCTGAAAGGAAGAAAAATAGGGATGGCATAACGATGAGTATATAACTACAAATATTTGCACACACAAACAAGGGTAGTGATTTTGCCACACCCTTTTTTGATAATGCCACACCCTGCAAGTGTATTTTTTGGTGCAAAAATACACTTGCAGGGTGTGGCATAATCAAAAAAGGGTGTGGTAATATCATTTCCCACAAACAAATACATTCTCTCCATTAAGCATGGGACCCATACACACCGTCAAATGTTCACTTTTTACGTATTTCAAAGTGAATTAATGGAAATTGCATCAAAAAAGGTGAATTAATGGAAATTGTTGTGGTCCATCAATGAAAATTCAACCTAATGAAACTTCAAACTCACATTGTAGCTTGTGCATGGGTGATTTGCCAAGGAATTTTTATTTTTCCTGCTACAATATCTATGCTACTTCTTCTTCTTCTTTTTTTTTTTCCTGGAACACACAAATTATTTCATCTAGAAGTAACAATATGTGCAAATTCTTTTTAGAAAAGGTAAATACTACTATATGAGTAGTAATATCCGTCACAATATAAATGTTGAGTTTGCTTCTCTTTTTGAAAATCATTTTTCAAAAGATTCCCCCTACTTCCAATCATATCTCTCTCTCTCTCTCTCTCTCTCTCTCTCTCTCTCTCTCTCTCTCTTTATTTATTACCCCTACTACTTTTTCAAAAAAAAATTCAAAAAGTGGTCCAAACACAGCATAATGCATGCATCTTAGCTAAATGGACTCTTTGGTGCTATATCATTCCTGTTTATAACCTAAGCACTTTATAGGTATCTTTGGCCGATCATGCACAAATAATCGTTAGAAAAATAAAATGTCAATGTAAAGCCTTGAAAGCTATTAGTATCGGCCCCGATGTTTAGGTTGCTCAAGCTCTACTTCAAGTTTGGTTGCCTACTTGTCAAGTCATAAAAAAAAAAAAAATGCAAGGCAAAAAAAAAGAGTTCAATATTACATTGTGCTTTTAATTTGAATTCTATCAAAAATTTAAAATTAAAATGTATTTTTTGTATGGTACACCAAAGTGTTTTTTGTAAAAATAAGTTGTGCTAAGCATTTTATATGGAGTGATAAATATTTTAGTGTAGTGGTAAGTATTCTAGATGTAATATACTTATCACTGTATCACTTTTAAGATACCATACACCAACAAATTTCGGTCTACTACGACAACAAATACCCCTTCACTTTATGGACAAATATGAGAGAGAGAGAGAGAGAGAGAGAGAGAGATTTAAAATGAACACAATCCTAGCCAGAGATGGAAAGAGTTAACAAAATTAATTGGAACTTATTTTTTAATTGTTTCACGTCATCAACACCACCAATCGGCCTGAGCCAAAAAATAATTCTCGATGCCGGGCAGGAGAATTGAACTTAAGCGCGCCTTGCTAACCAACAAATCAGTACCATTATTGCTCTATTGGGGTCGAAGTATTAAGCCCAAGGATTTGTTGGGCTCACCCTGGGCCGACCCGGAGAGCTATAATAACAAAACTCATTTCCCACAAAATGCACTACGAATATCATCGGACTTGTAATTTCTAGCTTGTTTCTTCCACTAGTTTCTTAACTTGGGGCCGGACTTGTAATTTCTAGCTTGTTTCTTCCACTGGCAAATTACTTCAATAATCTTATTTATGGAGAAATTTTTCAGGTGGGCACGGGCCACGTGGTGCCATACACCATCTCGGCTGTCCAATGAAGTTTTGGACGGCCTAGATCTGTTTGGTTGTTTTAAAGTGTGAAATGTCTAAAATACCCCTCGGCAGCCGAACAAATCTAAGCCGTCCAAAACTTCATTGGACGGCCGAGATTGATGCCTGGCACCAAGTGGTCCATGCCCACCCGGCACTGAAAATTTCTCTTATTTATGAGGCTAAGGTTAGTCGAAAAAGGAGAATTTTCATCAAACTTAATAGTCCCATTCTGATTTCTTAACATGTACTATACTGTAAGGTTACTGATTTTGTCACTCTATTTTTTGTTAACGCTACTCCTCTGCAAGTGTATTTTTTGTGCAAAAATACACTTGCAAGGAAGTGACAGCATTAACAAAAAAGGGAATAGCAAAATCATTTCCCTTCTGTAATTTGCTTTTTTTGCATAATGCTGAGTTATGTAATGGGATCTTAATATCTGCTATCGTCTTTATACTGGAGTATTAATTTAGGCTACATATTTTACAATAAAAAAATCAATAGAAGTATTGTATTCCATAACAGAAAAATCATAAAAATTGTCTTATAAAGAGAAAAACTTCTTTATGTAGCTTTCCGTTAAGAAAGTTTACGGAGCTTAATCTCGGCCGTCCAATAAACTCCAGATTGAAAATAATTTATTACCGTTAATAGATTATCTATTAGCAGTAATAGATTGTTTTTAATCCGGACCGTCAAAAACACTTTTGGACAGTTGAGATTGAGCGCCTCTATAAAAAGCCGTTTTACAGCGGCTCCGTGTATAAGTATCTCCCATCTTATAAATCATAGAGTATATATGTTCCCTCCATCCCGCTTTAGGTACGCATTTTTATTATTCACAAATATATAGTAGAGTATTATTTTTTGTTCCAAATAGAGTAGATTGCACAAATACCCATTAGAGAGAAACAATAAAATTTTCAAAATTAGGACCTCTTTCTAAATAAAAGCGTACTAATAAAACTAGAGTACAAAATATAAATTTGAAAAACATGAGAATTGTTGCTTTGTCTCTGCTCTCAACCGCTTGACACCCTCTGCACCAGCATCGTTACATCAATTTATCATTTTGTGTTTTTAACTTCATTGGTGATCAATCAATCCACAAAAGAACATTTGTGGTATACTTGTGACTTGTCTTTGGTTGCAATAGTAGTATAGCATGACATTAGTAGGATAGACTTGAAGTGAGAGATCGAGAAATTACTTTAAATATCTTAGATTTATCAAAGAAAAATTTATAATGCATATTTAATTGTTAGGAAGAAAAAGGTAACCATTGAAGGGATTGGACTAATTATACTGCTCATGGAATCCCCCAGCTTTCAAGATTAGCAAGCCACTTTAATAGTCTGTGATTCTGTGAAACAATTATTCTATAATCATAAACACTTATACAAATTCTTTCACTTTTTTATTGGAGCCCACACACACTGGAGGTTGTGTGTGTGGAACCCAATAAAAATTAGGAGTGTGTATAAAGTATTTGTGTAAGTGTGTGTGGTTATATATAATACTCCCTTGTAATTGCTGTGTGGAATTGGACTGGCTATGGGCTTGGTTTTAGATGCTCACCTTATTATTTTATTTAAAGGTAAAGCCAGAAGGGATTCAAAAATCAATTCAATACTAGAAAAATTACCTTCCCAGCCTTGATTCACCTGCTTCTCGCCGACTTGCTCGAATTTTTTTGATGTAACTTCTATTTTTGTTTAGATTCATCAAAGACTTTCGAACTTCTTTGTCAACGAACAAACAGTAAATATATTTAGCAGACCAAGACAAACAAGTTTTTTTTTTTTTTGAACCCAACAACATACAGAGTAACTTAAGTTAAAAAAAAAGTAGAGTGATAAGTTTTTACAGAACGAGGAACCATTGTTCCTCTCCTATCTTTACAAAAAAAGTTAACAAAAGGTAGAACAACAAATTGTACCATGGGATAATTAACAGCGTTAGAGAGATAGCAAGCACAGAGATGCTCACGATTTCAAGGTTTGCCTATGATAAAGTTACAGCAATGCTACACACACAGCAAAAGTGCACAGATTTTGTGCACAGATTTTTTGTGGGGCCCACTACGGGTCCCACACAAATAATCCGAGCCGTTCATTAAATGTAAAATATTTTTTCAAGGGCCTTCAGAAAAAATCAACTCAATCCGATACTCATAGGTGCTCGATTCAATCATTTAACTTTTCATTCGAATTTCAGGATAATGAAAAGTTAGATAATTGAATCGAGCACTTATAGGTGTTGGATTAAGCTGATTTTTTCAGAGGCCCTTGAAAAAATGTTTTACATTTAATGAACGGTTTGAATTATTTGTGTGGGACCCGTAGTGGGCCCCACAAAAAATCTGTGCACAAAATCTGTGCACTTTTGCTGTGTGTGTAACATTTCTGTAAAGTTAAGCGTCTACTTTCTCATTGTAAGTTTGAATGGTTTATATAGACCTCATGCAAAATGTGCAGTTTTGGGTTCACAAATAATGGAGTAGTGCAAGTTAAAAGCATGATTTATGGAATGACCCAACCATTTCATGTTTTCCTTACTACACAAGCATGCCAATTGACATAAGCCTTGCCGACCCGCATAGGCCCTGCCAAGCACCATATCCGTAATGCTTGGCATTAATATTAGAAATTCATAGTCATTAGGTAATTATCAATTTCAGAATATATTTAACTCCAATCCATCGAATCAGATGATCTTACAAACTAGTAGACTAGTGAAACACAAATTGCTGATTTGCTCTGTCTGACTTCTTCATCTCAATTGATGACAAATTGATTAACCGACTAAACCATATTCAAGGGTTGCAAATTAAGGGGGAACATAAACTTTTAAAAATATTCAAAAAACAGAGCAGGCAACTAGCTTTTGGAAACATCAAATTCCTCTCCAATGGAGTACAAACATTGTTAATCCACTTTCCGCTCCGCCAAATCGTTAACAATATTGCCCATCAAACCGCCATAGCTTTACATTACTACTGCTAAACCCTAATAAACGTAATTACCAAACAACCCCTAAACCGACAATTAACCAAACAAACACAAACTCCGAACCCCCTCCGTTTTAATTAAGCCCTCTCACCACGGATCCTCCTCGCAAGCTGGATATCCTTAGGCATAATGGTAACCCTCTTAGCATGGATCGCGCACAGATTCGTATCCTCAAACAATCCGACCAGATACGCCTCGGCCGCCTCCTGAAGCGCGGCGACAGCGGAGCTCTGGAACCTGAGGTCGGTCTTGAAGTCCTGCGCGATCTCGCGCACCAGCCGTTGGAAGGGGAGCTTCCGGATGAGGAGCTCGGTGCTCTTCTGGTACTTGCGGATCTCTCGGAGGGCCACCGTCCCGGGGCGGAAACGGTGGGGCTTCTTCACTCCGCCGGTGGCCGGGGCTGATTTCCTGGCGGCCTTTGTCGCTAGCTGCTTCCTCGGCGCCTTGCCTCCGGTCGACTTGCGGGCCGTCTGCTTGGTACGAGCCATCTAGACAGAGAGAGAATGTGCAAATGTGTGAGAATATGTTTTTCAGAGAGAGATAGAGAGGGGATTGCTGTGATGATTTTGTGAGCAATGGGGCTTGGAGTAATTTATAGAGGTAGTGGTTTGGGGGGGTTACATTGGAGGCCGTTGATATTTGGGGGATGTGAACGGCTCCGATTCGCTGAAGATGTGAAGCTTGGGATCGCGATCCTTGTCTAGTTTATTCCACCAGTAGTGCGTTGCCACGTCATCTTACTTTGGCGTGTTTAAGCGGTGTTTTGGTTTTATTTTCCCGCTTTCAGGGCGCTTAAAAAATTGAAATTGTAATTCGCTCAGAAGCCCTGGGATTGTAATTTATTTTCCCGTCATCTAACTTCTTTTTTTTTTATCAGGATTCAAAACTACTTCAACACCGTTCAAAAGAGAAACGAACAAACCATAATGTGGCTTTGTTGGTTTTGATATTTAACTTTGTTTTTTAATTATTATCTTATATTTTTTTCAAATTATTATTTTACTCATTTTTTAATTATTACTTTCATTTCTTTTTCTGTCTCTTTCTACTCATTATTTCTATCTTCAATCATTACCTTATTTCTCTCTCCATCAACTACCAAAACTAAATTACTCAAAACTCGCAAACGAACAAGACCACTGTAATCTTCACTATTTTGGCAAAATAAGCCAAATTGACTTATTTTTTTGTATTTTTTAAAAATAAATTGCTTTGTTAGTTTTGTATCAAAACCTTTGTGGACTCTTAACTCGTCTCGATGAGAGTAATCGAAAAAGTAAAAAATTATGATCAAAATTCATTATTCAAAACATATTCAATCGTAATTTTTTTACTTTTGTCGATTCCTTTCGTCAAGTTAAATTAATAATCCACAAAAGTTTGATGCAAAACTAACAAATGCAAAAAATTAAAAATCGAATAAGACAAAAAAATAAGCCACTTTGATTTATTTTGCCAAAATAAGCCTTTATATATTATTATTAATAAGATTCATTATGTTTGACTGGCTCAATTTGAATGACAGAATTAGAAAATTAGGATTGAGTATGTTATTTCTAGGAATGTCTCCTTTTTCGAGTGTCTGCTTTGACCATTGAAATTAAAGCATGAGAATGGAACAGTTTTTCTTAATTTTCTCAAGCTACCCTTTAAACATTTTTTCGTAAGGAGTGAGTCAACTTGTGCACTTCAAGACTAATCTCTATAGTCCTCACGAGCCTTTGGGACGTTCTTATTGTAGCCCATAGGTAGCTCTTGAGGGCCACCTCATGAGGGAGCAATCTCCAAGCCTTAACTAGATGAAAAAAACCTTAGATTCCCTTTCAACAAGCAATGGTAGCGACTAGCGACACATCAAAATTTACATCTACATCTATCTTACAAGTGATGGTAGGATCCATAACACTTTTTAGATGGTCCCACAATCACTTGTGAGAAAAGATGTACAAATAGATGTATACTCGAATATGTTCATAAACTATATTTTTTGATCTACTCCTTTTGCAGTATCTTTTATTTCTATTAGACTACGAGGGTGTTTACATGTGTCCTTTCCTTTTCGCATTTTTCACTCTTCATTTTTGCATTTCGGTTATTTGGCCAATGACCACCAGAAATCATTCGTAGTAAATGCATCTTCAATTTTAAATGATAGAGGCAAAAAAACTAAAACTAGTCCAGAGGAGTTTGAGACTTCTCATTTTGGATTCCAATTAAGAACAATATCATTTTTTTTTCCAGATATTAGCTCTAAATTAACTTCCAAATTCTTATTGCACTGCAAGTTCTATATATTAACAGAAACAAGAAACACATCAAAAGTCAAAATTATAAAGAATGATACATATAGCAAGTGGTTTAACCATATTTAAATTTGATATTATGCATTAGAGAGTTTTAAATGCTAAGTGGCGGCTATTTTTTATTTAAAAAGGCTCACATGCACATCTTTGGAAAGAAATTGACCTTCACAAAGGATTGGACTATTAATATTTCAAGATTGAAATGGTTGTGAAAGACACAAATGATGTGTTTGCTTTCCAGAGAATAACTCAAACAAATGAGTGGAAGATTAAATAAAAATGTGAAGTAATTGAGTGAAACATATATGGAAATTTAAACACCGTCCCCTCTCTCTCTCTCTCTCTCTCTCTCTCTCTCTCTCTCTCACTCAGTCTCTCTCTCTCTCTCTCTCTTTTTTCTAATTTGATTTTTTTTTCTAAATCTCTATGATTTCTTGCTAAATTCTGCTCATAGTAATTATAATTGGTCTTTACTTGAAGTATGTGAACTTCTCTTTTGGAAAGAATACTAAAGCTTTTCAAACGAAGGAAAAGATATGTAAAAGGTGAGTGGTGTGGTGTTTACCTTAATCAAAGGAAGTAAGATTTTATGAATTGTGTTGACTACCACATATATATACAAAGGAAATGATATTTCAACTGCGAACACATTTTTCGCACAATATGTACTTTGGCATTTGTTAGGAAAACAAATAGTACTAAAGTGGAGTACAAGAAATCCGTATATCCAAGCATTGACCTATGCAGTTGCTAACCCACCATCTTCTGCCGATACAACATCAAAGCAAAGGTCACCAAAATTAGTTTGGAAAACCAACATCTGGGTGTTGATACATTTTTTCCTCTGAACAAACATGACTCGTTAGATCAGAGGTTGAATGATATATACGAATCTGGTACATTAAGTCATTATTGAGTTGATAGCTGTAAAACTTGGCTTTTCGTTTCCCAAGTAAGGAAAGGAAGCAGATTTTGGGTTTTCTTTTCTCCGTTTTTAGTATCAAACGAACTTTTCGGATTCCCAAGTAAGGAAATGAATCATGATCATAAGCATCTTCAATGGCCATTGAGGCCTGTGGTTGAAATCAGTAGGTTGAATCTTGTGATTTATGGTACAATAATTCTCAACCATCGGATGAAACCAATCTTAGCCCTCCACTAAAAATGTCTTTTTGAGGTTTCAAACAATCGTGAATTGTATAATAGATTATATATACATATGTATTTCTATCGTATAATGATGTAACCCATGAGTGGGATATATAGAGGAATCCAAATCAGCTGATCAATCACTAATGATGTTATGATATTCTACATCCTAGGCCTTTCTGTTTCGTCATCTGGCTGATGCTTTTCATAGAATCGTTCAATCATCAAAATACTATTCAAGAGAGGAAGACTTATTCGATGATATGGACTCACAAGGGCAGAGCATTGGGTACAAGTTGGGCCAAGTTGACTCACAAGGGTACTAGAGCAGGTACAAGTTCGGCTAAGTTGACTTCAATGGCTTGGAAACCTCACTCATTATCAAGGTGCTCCAAGAGTAATCTTTCTTTGTGTAGAGAACTTCCCCAAAACATTCTTGGAAATTAAGACTTATTCAATGATATGGACTCACAAAGCGCGTAGAGCATTGGATACAACATGGGGTAAGTTAATCTCAGTGACTTGAAACCTCACCATAAAAATATCCATTTTACAAGTATATTCTATTACTTTTACCTCACTAAAACACCCAAATTGGCCTAGTTGGCAATATTTTTGTGGTAAGTACTTCAAAATCTCAATTACAAATCAATGGAATCATATTTGTGTATTGAATTCGCAATGCAATACAGTTACTTTAGAATTAGTTTCATCGTTTCTTATATATTATATATGGCCGGCCCCTAGTTTACGACCTTGCTTTTGGCCTTAAAAACTCAGGGACGATCCTAGAAACATTCTTGCAGAGGAAGACTTGTTCAATGATAAGGACTCACATGGGCAGAGCATTGGGTATGTAGATGGTAAAAAACACGCACACACGTGGCACCACAAATAAGATAACACGTGGCACTAGAGGTGGCTCTTGAACCGAAGTTTACTTGTCAAAGAGCGAAATGCCCAAACACTAGGCCCGCCAAGACTGTTGGGGGCCTAACGGCTACTGAAACCTCCATGCTCGTTGGCCAGGCTGCCGTTGGACTAATTGGGTTAAGGCTATGCCTGCTGGGCGTGCTGCCTTGTCCTTAGCCGCCAAGTGCTTATGGCCATGTAAAGCTTTGGCCATTAGTGGCCTTGGCTGAGCAATGCTTTAGCCAAACAAGGCCATAGCTGCTAGTGACCTCAGCCAAGCGAGGCCTTGGCCTTGCTTGTGAACCGCAAGCCACTACTTCGACCAAGAGCTATAGTATTGGCTGCAAAACCGATTAGATTAAAGAGGGGCCTATAGAGAACCGATTGTGGTTCTCCCGAAGGCTTGGGCATGACATCAAGGGATGTCGACCCTTCAAGCAACTTGGCCCAGACGATGAGCTGCTCTGGTCGGCTTGGTAGGGCCCGAGGAGAAGCCACTAGAGGTTTGATCGCGGTTCTGCACGGCCGAAAGGGGATCGTGACCAGGCTGATCTCTTTTGAAGGTACGGCAAAAGAGATCACCACAAGGTTCATCACCACCCCACTAGCATCACCACCACCCCACTAGCACCACCACAAGCATCAAAATTAAAAGAGAATCAAAATTATAATTAATTCATCATTGTTAAATTAAAAGAGAATCAGGATGATAATTAATTTATCATTCTTTAATTCAGTGCTTAATTAATATGTTCTTCAAACAACTTTTCAACTTATTTCAACATTCAGCTTTCAGTACTTAATTTTTTAACATTCAATTTTGACAATTAACCCCTAAGTTGAGCTCAATGGCTTGGCTTGGAAACCGTGCTCACTCATTACCAAGTTGCTCCTTGCGATAATACTATTATACTGTAGTTTTTGACATTCCTCGTAAATGCCCCCCAACTAAGTTCTTTATGCGGTAGCTGACCATTTCGCTGGACATGGGGTAAAGAAGTGCCATTGAGAGGCTATAAATATGTGGTCGCTCTTTCATGCAGACCGCACCACAAGTGATCATCATTCAACTTCCAACTGATAATAATCCTGTATTATTCCCCTTTTAGAAAGGATAGAATAGATATTCAGCTCTTTACCAGGATCATCTTCATCACCTCCATACTTAGAAAGTAGAAACCGCTAAGGATAGATTGATATTAGATACACAAGATTCCAGCTCAGCTGTTTTCTTGGAACTAACACTTGGTTTCTTCCCAAACCATGAAACTTAATCTCATTTTCTATGATATTTTTGAACACACGGGGCCTATGTGCTGTGTTTGTGGGTATTTAGCTTTTGTTTCTTATGTGTGGGTATTTAGCTTTTGTTTCTTATGTGTCGTGATCAGCCAATCTCCACCATTGCCTCTAGTAATCTTTCGAAGCAATCACGTGGTTTATTAGACTTTGCCGTAGCTAGCCTGACCATTGCAAACAAAAGATAGGAAAGTTGCTAGTCATTAAGCTCGCTAGCTGGTCCTCCTCCCCGACAGAATCCTTTCTTTCGCACAACCTCAATCAAAGAACTGTTTTGTGAACGTAGTCGCCTTCTGCAGCATCACACGAGTAAGATAGCGGCCTCTTTGATCTGGTTGTATATTTCAGTATGTTTTTGTATATATACAAGAGTTTTAAAGTTGTTGAGTTTTGTCCAACTTTGTCTGACTTTCTCCATTTTCAATATATGTCAAAATTGCATGCCTTTCAAACTTTTTTCATTACATTATAATACATATTCTGAATCGATCCTGATGGTCAAGTTCTTGCCTTGCTAATTTGGAAACTCTTTATCCAACTTTCCATGACATTTTCATTTTCTTGTGTTGGTACATTTTCGATGTAAGATTTTCCATCTTAGTCGTTTTATTTCTTAGTATATCTGTTAATTTCATTCTATTCATGAGGATTGATTTCTTTCACCTTGTATTCGTCGTGTGGGATTACGATCATTGATAATAGATTGTTCTCTCCAACTTCCCCTCCTAAGAAGTGAAAGTAATTGCATATATGTTGTGACTTTCTTAGGTTTATTAACGCGCGGTACTATGTTGGATCCTATCACCATTGTGGCAATCATCAACGGTGCTACAACCGTTTGGAGAGGTAATTAGTGGAAAGAACAATTTGGTGCAATTCAATAATTTCCTGTCCATTATACATACATCATCATTATGGAGTTCTTTTAAAATTGGAGGGCCAGGGATTTTGGACTAGATTGTCGTAGCTTATTTTCTTTTTATTTGCATTGTTAGTGATTTTATTGTAAACTTTTGTCGGAACATTTGATTAATTTTTCACATTCGTCTAGCTGGTGAAATTAAATAAAACAAAAATTATGGACCAAACTTAGAAAAAATTCATAAAATAAAAACGGAAATAAGCCCAAGTGGATCTTCTTTTGATTATTTTTGTCTTTGGTTCCACTTGGGCTAATTTCTGTCTTTTTATGAACTTTTTAAAAGTTTTTGGTTTTAATTTTTAACATTTTCCAACGCCTCATTAAGGTGAATAGTAATCCAAAAGAAGCATATATTTCCGTTTGAACAAAAAAATAAAATAAAAATCAGATGTCAGTATAGTATATATGTGCTGGAAATTTACAAGATTCTTTGATAAATAAGGAAATAATCATTTCCTTTTTCACCACTTTTGAAGCAGTATATCAACAAAGGAGATTAGAGAATAGGATAATGGAGATGGAGCTGTAAATCCTGATTCAAATGCACAATGAATTGGAGATGCAGATGCAGAGGCAGAGGCTAGGGTACCCGGTCCGGCACTTCCACCACTGATATGATGGACCCATGCATGGGGAAATGGGAATGCTTTCTTTGTGTTTCTTCTCCTGTTTGATTGCTTTCTTTGTGATTCTTCTCCTGTTTGAATGCTATCTTTCTGTGTCTGTGATTTGTTTAGCCTATAAATAGGCTTGTAATCTGAATATGCAAGTATGCAAAATAAGAGTGGTCAAAATGTGTGAGACAGTGTTTGACAGTTTCTCAGTGTAATACAATAAAATACCAAGTTTGTGAGAGTTAGATTGATTATCCTCTGTTTGCATCAGTTTGGTTTTAAAATGTTAGTTTTTACGATCTTACTCTTTATGTATTAAATTATAAAGCATGAAGGAGGTCTCAATTCAACACATTTCAATACTACGAAATGTTGTGATGATTTAATCAACGTTGGTCGGCATTTTGGTTCATAGATAAATTTTGGGTTAGCCAAGGCAGAATCAGTTCATGTTCTACCCGGGGCATAAGGCTCGGTTTGATTCGGTTTAGTTTGGTTTACTCTTTAATTATGGACAATCGTTTATTTTTTTACCCTCAAGAAAGAAGTTATTAAAAGTATTTGGTTAGGAATATATATTAGGCTAATTCTTCTTAGGGGCCATTTGGTTCACCGGAATGGTATAATAGGATTGCAATATCATTTTGCATGTTGGCCCAATTTAGGTTCAATCTACATCCATCAGTTTTCAAATTTTTCGCATTTTTATTTCCTTTCTGAAAGAAATTCATCGAACAATTTCAAGTATTGTTGCAAGGGATGTCAAGCTAATGATCCTCACCTCCTTCAACAGAACCAGTTGTACAAAACTTGAACCCATTTTGTTTGCTGTCTCTCACTTCCGTAAAAACTACCACTCCGTTCCCTTGAATCCCTTTAACTACCTTTTGAACTCTTGTTCCTCTCTTTCGGACCTCAAGCGAATCCATGCTCTTGTTCTCGCTAATGGGTCTCACAGAAACCTTCTGTTATCGACCAAACTCATCACCTTAGCCTGCTCCTTGGCTCCAAAAATGGACTATGCACGCCAAATGTTTGATGTAATGCCTGAGAAGGATTTGTTCGTTTGGAACACCCTGATTCGAGGCTACGCCAATCTGGGTCCTTGTCAAGGGGCCTTAATGCTCTATAGAGACATGCATCGAATTGGGTTGTTACCGGACAGATATACTTTTCCTTCCGTTGTTCGGTCTTGTGCCGTCCTCTCGGCCTTGAGGGAAGGGAGGGAAGCACACTGCAATATAATTAAGAACGGGTTCGATCTGGATGTGTTTGTGAAGAGTTCTTTGGTTACAATGTACTCACAGTGTGGGGAGACTTTGAGTTCGGAGTTAGTTTTTGGCGAAATGGTTGTGAGGAACATAGTTTCTTGGACTTCAATGATTGCGGGGTATGTACAAAATGGGCTTTTTGAAAAGGGCTTGGGTCTTTTCCGAGAGATGATAGCTTTGGGAACTCAACCAAATGCAGTCACGCTTGTGAGTGTTCTTCCTGCCTGTGCCGGTTTGGAGTTTTTCAACTTGGGGAGTTTGATTCATGGTTATGCTGTTAAACTGGGGGTGGACTCGGATATTTCACTGACCAACACTTTGATAGCTTTGTATGGCAAGTGCGGAATTGTAGATACTGCCAAATGTTTGTTTGATCAGATGCCTGTCCGTAGCCTAGTCTCATGGAATTCCATGATTGCTACCTATGAACAGAACAATGCCGGTGGGAATGCAATCCAGCTCTTCCATAGAATGGAAATGGAGAAGGTTGAATTTGATTATATCACAATGGTGACTGTCATATCAGCTTGTGCTAATTTGGGAGCACTCAATACTGGAAAATGGGTACATGAACTTGTGAGAAGAAGAGGCCTGGAAACCAATGTTTCGATCTCAAATGCTTTAATCAACATGTATGCAAAATGTGGGAACATAGACTTGGCCAGAGGTGTTTTCAACAGTTTGCCTCATAAAAGTGTGGTGTCCTGGACTTCAATTATAGGGGCTTGTGCATCTCATGGGCACGTGGACGATGCTCTTATGCTCTTCTCAAAGATGAAACAAGAAGAAATTATGCCAAACAGCTTCACCTTCATGGCTGTTTTGACAGCTTGTAGGCATTCAGGTTTAGTAGAAGAAGGAAGGAAGCATTTTGAGAGCATGAGAAAAGATTACTCAATAGGACCTGGTTTAGAGCACGGTGCTTGTATGGTGGATCTTCTTGGTCGAGCTGGCCAATTAGCGGAGGCTTACAAGTTTATTCAGAACATGCCATGTGAGCCGAATAGTGATGTTTGGGGAGCTCTGCTTGGTGCATGTAGATTCCATGGCAATCTTGAGTTAGCAGAGATTGTTGCTGACCAACTGTACAGATTGGAGCCTCAAGCTGCTAGCTTTTACGTCCTTATGGCCAATATGTATTCGGAAGCTGGTAGGTGGGAAGATGTAGCAAGATTGAGAAAGTTGATGGAAGAAAGAGAGTTGAAAAAAAAGATTCCCGGCCATAGTTTTGTGGAGGTAAACCAGATGTTTCATACAATTTTGTCAAGTTGAGAACCACAGCATTCCTAAGAGGGGGCATATTCAACCGGATCACATTCATCTCAAACACAGCAGCTCCAGACCCTACTGACTGATTTCATAAGCATTGGTGTCCTAATGAATATATAATCTACAGCTTCTGCAGCCGACATTAGTATAATCCAGGACGCCAGATATGAATACTTTGTTTATTGTGCAACGATTGGCGAAAGCCACATCTGAAAGATCAAGGTACGTGAGCCGATTGGCCTATGTTCTAGATGGGATTCGGATGGATAAAAAATCAGCCGTTTCCTAATGGTAAATATGGAGTTCAACATCCCCATTGCTGGTGGGTTGTAGGTAAATTGAAGACTCGTTGAAGAGAAACACTCCTTACTCATTTTTTTTCACTCAAAGCAAGGAATTTATTTTGTCACTGAAATAATGGAAGCTTGTAATTTTTAAACCTAAGCTTATGTTATTGATGCAGCTTTTTAACTCATATTTATCCTTAATTATGGGTTTGCTCATTTAAATACTACGTGTCAAATGATTGTTTCACTCAACTTTTTAGCCAAATTAAAGAAAAAATTGAGAAGATTAAACTTTGTCAGGAGAGAAGATTTTGGGGATTCTGTAGCACATATGTACATACTCCTATGATTCTTAATTTGGAGGAACTCAAAAAAGTAGGGAGATTTGTTTTTACTAAGTTCTAGAGTATCATTTACCGATTATCTGTCATTATCAAAAAAAGGAAAAATCCTTAAAGAGTTTGACCAAACTTTTCGGGGGCTTTTTGGCACAATTTTTTTTGGTTGTTTTCTCTTAATCTTACAAGATTCGGATCAAAATTTTATACCATGTTTTTTGTCTTAATGAGAGGAATAAAAAAGTAAAAAAACATACACCGGTATTCAAAAAAGTTCATCTAAGACGATGTAAAAGACCCAAAAATTTAACTTTTTCATTTTTTTGGGTCTTTGTGGTGTCTTATACAATCTTTTTTCAATTTTGGTCTATGTTTTTGTACTTTTTTCTTTTCCTCTTGTCGAGACAAAAAATATGGTATAGAAATTTGACCCAAATCTTGTAAAGTAACAGGGAAAAAAAAAAAACCAAAAAGACCGTGTCAAAAAACCCCTAAAGGTTAGGCCATACTCGATGACATGGATTGACAACGGCGGAGCCATTGGGTTGAAAATTTATTTGGTGGTCTTTGGATACCGTCACCTTGTGCCCACCACCATTTTCTACTACACATATTTATGAGGTTCAGTAACAAGTGTATGACATACCGAAATGTGTGGTGAATAAGAGTGTTTGGGTTACCTTTGTGGCGGTCCCCCAAGACTACTGAATAATTATGCGGAGATGGGTAAGTTGATTTCAATGGCCATGCAATCTTGCCATAAAAATATCCATTTCAGTATTATTGTGACCTCACTAAAACTTCCAAATGGCCCTAAATCGACACTAGTTAATATCTAATTGCTCCAACAAATCATTAGATAATATTATAATTGAAGTTATCATACGTAATTTAATTAGTATTTAATTAGGAGCTTTTCTTTCGATTATCTACTGGAAAAAGAAAATCTCTACACGGTTCTAAGCTTTTGACTCACAAGATTACAACTGTCACCTGTGGACTGGTGGTTGAATTTCCATTTTTTTTTCCCACGGTTGAATTGCCATTGAGGCAGTTAATATTATACTACCCTCTTTCTTCTTTCACGCAGACCACAGATGTTTCAACTTCCAACTGATAAGAAGCCTCTGTTCCCTTTTTATAAGGATCATATCAGTTTGTAATTGTTGATCTTTTGCCAAACGAGGAAAAAAGTACTCAAGATTTCTGGTTTCTTGGCACTAAAACTTGGTTTCGCCCCCTTTTTGTCTATGCACGTGCCTTTGGGTATGCGTTTGAGTTTAGTTTGTCTCTGCCTTCACTGGATTAGTTCTTATCTGCATTCTTGCCAAACCAGGAAGCTTAATCTCATTTCCTGTTATTTATGAATATGGGCCTATATATGTGCTGTCTTTGTGGGTATTTAGTATTTTTGTTTCCTATGTGCAGGGGGGTCGTGATCGTCGATCAGAGAACTGCGTAGCCGCTTTTTGTAGCATCTCAAGAGTAAGATATCAGGATACATTTTTGCAATTCGTATATAAAGTTCTAAAGTTGTTAAGTTTTGTCCAATTTTTTCTAGCTTTTCTCCCTTTTCAATATATGTCCGAATTGCATTCTTTTCAATTTTTATTCAGTATATTCTATTATCCAGATCGTCAAGTTCTTGACTTTGGAAATTGGGGAATTTTTTTTTGTTGGAGGGGGCGGGTGGGGGTTGTTTACATGGAAGAAATCTACCTAGCCTTTATCTAAGAGGGTAGGGAATGGGACCTTACAGTGAGGATCGAACCCAGGATCTCATCCTCATAAAGGGAGCACCTTACCACTTGGCTACCCTTCGTTCTCGTTCATCAGGATTTCTTTGCTTGGATGCGTCATGGAATTGTGATCATTAGTAATAGAATTGGGTAGTCATTCATTCTCTCCAACCTCCCCCCACTAAGATTGCAGCCACGGTTAAAAGTGCGTGATGGTTCAAAATTAAATCTTCAAGTACCACAAAACAGGACATTAAACGCATTATTGTTATAAGCAATGGAATTGATTGCATTTTCTTTTCCTTGCGTGCCAATTCTGGAGGAAGTGAAAAAAGTTTAAAAGCATAACAACCTTCAAATTTTGAACGGTCGTGGGTAGTCGTATGGATAAGACAGCAGGATGTTCCTTCTTGTCTGATCATGATTTTCCCTTTGGTAGGATTTGGCTGGGCGCCAAAGGGAAACATTAATCGTTTTTTTTCGCTTTAGTGCTGCCGAGTTATTATCTTCATGCAGTCTTTCTCTAACATCAAATCTTCCTTAAATTCATATCTTCATTCTGCATAAACAACCCATCACTTATGTTGCCTTTCTTCTAACGGTTTTGTAACTTTTCAACCTTTTTGCAGGGTGAAAGTAATTGAATATTGTGACTTTCTGAGGTTTATTAACACTATGCATCCTACCATCGTCGTGGCAATCATCACCGGCATTGCCTCCGTTACTGTAGCTTTTCTGCACCTTCTAACAGGTCCTTCTGAAGACATACTTGATATTTGCCTACCCTTACTTATAATTGGGTCTGTGCATGTTGTACATCTCACTATAAGTTCAAAAAATCTAGGGTCTATCTTGCTTAAGCCATAAGCACATGATAATAATAACCATGACGAGCAACTTCACATAATTAAGGTTTCAAACAAGTAACTTGTAATCACTTCCTTGTTCATCGTACAGGAGGAATGGTCGTATTATTTATGCAACCAAGTTTAGGTAGAAC
>BPLS01011846.1:0-12774 GCA_019656275.1 Rhododendron kiyosumense | reverse complement strand
AGTGCTCGGGTAGCCCAAACCTATGGATGATTCTTTCCTTGATCACCATGATTACCTCTTGTTGATCCACAGATTTTAATGGCACTGCTTCTGTCCATTTAGTAAAATAGTCTATGGCTACTAAGATGTAAGTGTGATTTCCAGAAGAAGGGGGATAAATTTTCCCAATTACGTAAAGGGCCCAGCCTTTAAATGGCCAATGTTTGACCACAGCATGATAATCAGCTGCAGGGACACGCTGAATTGGGCCATGGGCTTGACAGGGCTGACATCCTTTGGAAAAATGAATACAATCCTCTAAAATGGTTGGCCAATAGTATCCATACCTTCTGATTAGCCATCTCATCTTTATCCCTGATTGATGGGCTCCACAAACTCCTTCATGGACTTCGCTCATGACCCTTATGGCCTCGGGGCGCCCAAACACCTTAAAAGTAAGTCATCTTTAGAGCTTTTCTTGTACAATTCATCTCCCATGAGGATGTAGCTCATGGCTCTCATTCTTACCTTCCTAGAGGCCCTATGATGAGGCCATTTTAAGAAAGAAATAATAGGTATACGCCAATCGTTCTCGGGTTCATCATCTGATTCTTCTCCTGTAAAGTCAGAAGTAAATACCTCCAATCCTAGACCTCTTTTCCTAACAGAAGGTAATAATCTCTTTTGGACTGTGATGATCTTGTGGATTGTTTCTGGAGCTAACTTCAGACCTATTGAGGCCTGAGCCAAGCTGTTGGCGGCTTCAGTGTTCATACTCCTTGAAATGTGCTTGACAGTTACGTTATCAAAATCTTGAATTAATTGCATTGTTGCCATGTAACAAGGAGCTAAGTCCTCACTATAGCATTTGAACGTTCCTGCCAAGTGATTAATCACAAAGTTTGAATCCCTAATAACTCTTACTTCTCTAGTCTCCAGATCTCTAAGGATCTCGAGGCCTATAACAACTGCTTCGTATTTAGCTTGATTGTTTGTACATGGGAAATCAAATTGAAAGGACAATTCAATCCTCAGGCCTTGGGGAGAAATAATAATTATTCCATAGCCTAAGACCTCCTGGGTCCTTGATCTATCAAAAAGTAGTGTCCAAGGAGTGAGTGATATTTCAAGAGCGCTCAGTCCTACTTCAGACTCATTGCCGATATCCATGCATGGATGATCAGCAAGAAAATCTGCTAAAGCCTGGCCCTTCACAGCTTTTGTGGGATGTATTGAAAACTGAATTCCATTAGAGCTAAAGACCATTTGCCAATTCGGCCTCTCATGATTGGCCGAGAAAGCAAGTATTTAACTAGGTCTATTTAAACCAAAACAGGAAGCATATAGTGCCTCAATTTTATTGCTGAAAAGTACAAGGCAAGACAAATCTTTTCAATAGAAGTGTATCTCATTTCACAAGGAGTCAACAACCTACTTAAATAATATATTGCCTGTTCCTTCCCTTGAGCATTGTCTTGAGCTAGAAGGCCTCCAATTGAGCCTTCAGCTGCTGAGATGTAGAGCTTCAACGGCTTGTTCTTGATGGGAGGCATAAGGACTGGAGCCATTGCTAAATAGCCTTTGATATCATCAAAGGCCTTCTGATGGCTTGCCTCCCACACAAAAGTGTCATGGTCCTTCAGCTTCAAAAGCGGAGAGAAGACCTGAACCCTCCCAGCTACGTTTGAGATGAACCTTCTCAAGAAGTTGAATGAACCCAAGAGCTTCTGTAACTCCTTCTTGGTGGTAGGAGGCTTTGCTTCCATGATTGCTTTGGCCTTGTTCTTGTTAACTTCAATCCCTCTGTTGTGGACCAAAAATCTAAGGAATTTGCCTGTGGAGACTCCGAATGCACACTTCAAGGGGTTTACTTTCAAATTAAACTGTTGCATTCTCAAGAATGACCTCATTAAGTGTTCCAAATGTTCATCATAGGACTGAGACTTGACTACGATATCATCAATGTAGATCTCCATGAAATGGCCAATGAAATCATGAAATATGGCATTCATTGCTCGCTGGAACGAAGCACCTGCGTTCTTTAGGTCGAAGGGCATTACGACCCATTCAAAGGTTCCTATGGATTTGAGTTCTTTGTTTTGAAATACTAGCAAATTATTTTGCATTGTCCATGGAAGGCATGTGAATTATGTATTAATCATTCACACGAGCTTTGACTTATGTAATTTCTTTTCCACCTTTCAGGTAGCGACGCGTAGTGTGGCAGGTTGTTTACTTTTGGGATGTGTTGTATATTTGAAAACTTGTAGAAAGGAAGTTATGTTTCATGGTCACTTAGTTTTGTATATGATTTGTTTAGTTTGTAAAGTTGTAGGTAAGCACAGCTCTGAGAGGTTTACCTTTTGGTTTGTAAAACCTACGTAAGACCTTGGTTTGTTATTAATAAAAGTTGACTTTTGCTTCCGCTGTTATGTTTTAGTCCCTTTTGATTATCACTTGTTTAAGTGATATTTGATTTGTGATTTAGCCTTAGTGAGAAATCACTAGCATTTGTCATGATTAAGACCTCAAGGGGCGGGTCAGGGTCGTGACACAAAGATCACGCTAGCTGCCCGATCTTCAGTCTTTCCTTCGGTCTTATCCTTCAGCATAATCATTGAAGGCCCATTCAGTCCTACAGAGAAGGATTCATTAAGAATTTCAGCTGTCTGCCCCATTTCTACAACATCTCCCTCCATGGCTGTTGGAGTGTTGTCTTTGGCTTCCAAATTTCCTGGCAGGATTACAACCATGTTGCATTGCATGTTAGGACTCCATCCAGGCATAAACTCCTTAGCCTGTGGATTCAACTTCGACTTACCCCCCGAGTCTGGCTTCCTTGGTTGAGGGGCTGCCTTTTAAAGTAAAGTCACCTGTCTTGGAGGAGGCTCAACGATAGCCTTTTCCACAGTCCTTTCCAGGGGCTTATATACTCTTTTAACCTTAGGTTTTTCAACCATAGGCTCTTGTATTGGGACTTCCACCGTCGTCTTCCCCTCGGGATCATCTTCAATCATCGGGTCATCCAGTAGATTTATCTCTTCCTCAGCCGTTCTAGCTGCCTACCTAAATCGTTGGTGGCGCCTCTTCTGAGATCTGGACAAAGGTGGAGGTTTAGAAGGAAACTTGGGATGCTCAACCCTGTGCCACTCATCTAGAGGATGACTGGAGGTATTACAGCCCTTGGCTTGTCCTTAGAAGAAGGAAATATCTTCAAGTTGATGAGCTCATCTTCAATTTCAACCAACCTTGGCTGAATTCGGTTGAACACAGATTCACGTACGACCCTTCTTCCTTTAGACCTGTGAGGCTCTTCAGGACTTGGTTCTGCCCTTCTCACGATAATACTCTTCAGGACTGGCTTGCTAGGACTGGCGTGATGTCCACACTCTGTGCATACCATGGAGCAAGTTAGTTTCCCTAGTTTCTTCACTCCTGTAGGTTTGGACCACCATGAATTTTGCTTTTCAAACCTCTTGACCCTCTCAGTTATGACATCCCCCTCATCATAATAAGGATCCCAGTACCTGCCTGGGCTGGACTTGTAAACTGCTGTGGAAGGGGCTCCTAAACTGATCTTCTACCTAGGAACAATCTTAGGCATGTGTACTCAGCCCTGAAGGGAAAGGATTGCCATCCACCCTCATGGGTTGCTTGTCCTTTTCGGGAAATTTGAATTCTCCCCGTTCAATTTTATCTTGGATATCATTTCTAAATAGTATGCAGTTATTAGTTGTATGATTTCAAGAATTATGATACTTACAATACTCTTTGCCCTTCAATTCTTCTGGAGTTGGAATCTTGTGGCCAAAAGGCAATTTGAGGAGCTTGTTAGCAAGGAGTTAATCGAAGATAGCTTCAGCCCTGCCAACATCAAAAGTATAGGCCCTGGTTGGCCTATTGAGAGTATTCTGGGCAGGTTGCTTCGTTGGCTCCATTTTGACAAAGGCCTTGCAGACGTATGGCTTCTTGTTGATGATCTCAGCCACTGCTACGTATGGGTCTGCCTCTGCTTCCATTGCAGCAACCTCATAATTAGGGTCACGGTAATACATTCCCTTGGATGCTGTCTTCATGTCCTGCTCTTCTGCCAAGAACATCTCATAATGAGAGGCCTTAGAAGATAATTCGAGCAAGTCTTTGAACTCTGTCCCATAGAACTTCTTCTTCATCTCGAAGCCCAAGTCGTTTAATGCTATGCGCACATATTCGACCTCCGGAAGGACAATCTTGCACTTGAATCGAGCAGTCTTGAATCATAGGAGGTAGGACTCCACAGATTCAAGATGGGTTTGACGATAGCATGACAGGTCTGCCAACGTCACTTATGGTTCTACCCTGTAGAACTGCTGGTGGAACATTTTCTCCAACTGTGCCTAGGTCTGCACCGAGTTAGGGGGCAAGTTGATGTACCAAGTAAAGGCTGTCCCAGTAAGAGAATTGGGAAAAAGCCTTATCTTTAAAGCATCAATGGTCCCAGCCTCTCCACATTGAACTTGAAACCTGGCAATGTGCTCAACTGTTGACTGCATGCTTTCACCATTGAAGGTTTAGAATTCTTGGACTCTATAGTCCTTTGGGAAAGGTGTATTGTCTACCTCCTCGGTATGAGGCTTCCTATACATAGGCCTTCCCAAAGGTCTAAAACCAGACCCCAACTGCTCCTGGAGCAAGTTCAGGACTTGATCTCTTCCCATAACCAGCTCTGGCACATGAGGCGGCTGTGGAGATGCCTTTTGTGCCTGTTGGTTCTGGACTGGACTTGCCCCCCGAGTATCAGAGAGCTTTGAGGAGTATGAGCAACTCTTTTGTCCTTTCCAGAGCCCTGGCCTCCTTGCAAAGGCCTTTTGTCCGTGTTGTCAGATTTGTCGGGTTTGCTCTGGTCTTCAACCAACACAAACCCTTGATTGTTATTTGTTGGAGGCGTCTGGGCTCCTCCAATCACAACTCCCTTCTCTTTTTGCCCCTCGAGTGCAGGGTTGCTAGATGAAGTAGCGTGATACAACGTTTGAGGAGGGGGGAGGTACCCCTAATAAGCCAGCTTGGTCTTGACCGTTGCCATAAACACCAAACTGTGGAAAGCCCTGCTGCTGAGGAGCGAGCGATAGCCTCTCTGTGAGTGTAGCAACTAGGCTGGACCCATTTCCTTTCTTTTCTCTCCACTCCTTTATTTTTCTTTTGAAAAAGGTCACTTTGAAAAAGGGAATTGATATTCATATGTTGAAAGTGTGTATTTTTTTTCTCTAAAAGACAATAAAGGGAGTATGAATAAAAAAAGAGGAGTGTGAATATCAATTTTCTTAAAAAAAATGTATGTACACAAATAACGTCTTTATTCAGCATAGTGTCTTTTTGTTTATCGTGCTCTTAAATAACGCCAAATTTCAATTGCTTATGTAAAGATGAATGACTGTCGCAAGGGCAATGTGGGGTGACTAATACCAAAACAAAACAGTGAATCATAACAGTGAATTACCAAACAATTTATTTTTTAACTTCGCAGACCAAAACAAAATAGAATCACTCTTTTAAAAATTGGGCCTTCTGGCTCGCAGAATTATTTTCAAAACACTTAAGCTATTCTTTTGGATAATTGATCAAGAGGTGACCCAACACCTAAAATCTATGCCTGGTGGCAACTCTGAATTATTTTCTAAAACTCCCTTTTATCTCGAACTACGTCAAACCTGATTCTCCGTTGCCCTGGGGATACGTAGGCATTTCATTGAGAGCTCGGTTACAATCTTTTTCAACTTTTTCTCATTTTCTACTTTTCAAACATATTTTGTAACGCCCCCAATTTTGGGTACGTTAAATAAGACAATTTTATTGAAATTTCAAAATAGAGTCTAGCTCTTTATTACAACATAACCCCCACAGGAGTACTTTTATTACAAAAGGAAGGGAAACTAAGGCTTCCTAACTATAGCTCCTTTTGCTTCTTCATCCTAGCCAGCTCCTCAACTCCGAACGCCTCCAAGTGAACTGTTCATCTTGATCATCTACAAGGTCTGACACATTATACCAGCGTCGCCACCGATATAATATGTCAGGGTTACAAAAAAGGCAACACCGTGAGCTACAACGCTCAATAGAGTAAACCCTACCAACTAACCCTTAACTTATAACAATACAACAGACAGTAACAATGGCACACCCACATCCACAATCTAACTACCGTTGGTGTCCAAGATTCTCCGAGTTTCTCCTACGCAACTCATTGTAGACCGTGTCTCCATTTCTATATACAAATCAACCTTTTTCAAAATCATTTGCATTGGCTCCGTACCGCGGATAACCAAGCCATACACACCCAACCTCGGTTCCGCCGTTCTGGGTTCCCGAGTATCCTCACAATGGTTCCGCCGCATCGGGTTCCCATTGGCACACACAAAACTTGCATTGGCTCCTCTCCACGGATAGCCAAGCCATATTACCAATAAGGCTACCACGTCTGGCCCTATTGGCAATCTTCACAAAGGGCTACCAAGTCCGGCCACATTGTGGTTTTCCCAACCCACGTAATGGGCTACCAAGTCCGGCCACATTACGAGTTTTCATTCACACAACGGGCTACCAAGTCCGGCCACGTTGCGGTTTTCACAATCCACACGATGGGCTACCAAGTCCGGCCACATCGCGGTTTCAAAACACATCTCATCATTATCCACACCCTAGGTGTTATGTCACTAACTTTCTCGATAGAGGTGTCTCGTTACATGCAAAGACTCCGTGGTAGGACTTTCTACATACGCAACAACAAATCATTCAATAAGATCATCCAACTCTATTCTATACCACAAGCAATACAAGCAATCTATGTATGCATGCCCATAACCGTTGTAAAGATCAAAATCCAAATACTTGATATGGAAAGTAAATAAAGATAACTTACTTTGAAATGGGAGATAACGAGATCTTACATGTACATAGGGTTAGGATAAGAGTATCCTACCATGATCCGAAACTAGTCGGGGCCGAATAAGCAAGTTGGAAAATTTCTACGGGCAGTGAAACTTCCCCAATCTGGACCAAATTTCGGATGGTAGTAACTCGGTCAATCTTTGGCCGAATAGAGTCATTCTTGGGTCGAAATCGAAGTTCTAGAAACGCTCTACAACTTTCGTGAAGGAAGTTGATCCTAGAAACGACTTTAGGTAGGAGAAAAATGGGAATGAAGGAAGAGACAGTAAGCTGTCTGGAAATGAAAATCCGAGATTTTCACTGAACTTTGGATGACAATATCTTTGTCATTTCTTCACCGATTGGGGTGGTTCTTGAGCCTAACTTGAACGTCTCGAAGTGCTCTACAACTTTCCCGAAGAAAGTTGGTTCTAAAAACTACTCTAAGCAGGAGAAAAATGAGGATTTTCGAAGGGCAGTAGGCTGCCTGGAACTGGAAATCCGAAATTTCTAGAGAGAAGGAAGAGTAAATGCTTTGAGGTGTGAGTTCAAGCTTGGAATGGCTTCTATTTATAGGCCAAGACCTTGGCTCTCTCTCCTCTCTCAAGGCCGGCCCCCCTCTCTCTCTCTCTCTCTACCTCAATTTTGACACTTGGCAAGAGATCTTTGAAAGATTAAGACTAACCCTAGGCTTGCATGGCTATTTTGTACCAAGGATTGGATTTTGGAAGATTTGTGTAAGAAGATCAAATCCCATATCTCTCTTAGTACACTATATACATATATATATATATATATATATGCATATATAATAATATAGAAGAACAAAGTACTAGATTTTCCAAATCAAATACCCTAATAAAGAATTCTAATTAGGCACATGTCCCATTAAACAAATATCTTGAGTACCCTAGGGAGATTTAGGCCTATATGATATGCATATATATACACATGCCTATATATACATAAGTACCAAGGATAAATTAAAATAAAGGCTTAAGATTTCCCCATTAAAATAATAATAGAGTATAAGTACTATTTTATTCAATAAAGTACTTTGAAAATCTAGGGTTTAAATATATCCCAATATTTTAATGTATAAAATCACATGGGAAATCAATACTTGAATATAAAAACAAAGCCTTGTATCTTGTTGGAAGATTGGAGCTATTACCCAATGGGTAATAAATTTCCTAACTCCTATTATCCAATGGACAATAGTTGCTAGAGAGATTATATATTAAAATAATCAAAAAGTACTTTAAAGTAATTAAAAAGTCTATTTTTTTATAACTACTAGTACTTTGTTCAAATCTTCCATTGAATCCTTTTAATATAAACAATTGGGTTTCTATTATCCAATGGACAAAGAATAAAACCAAAATAATTAAAAGAAAAAGAATATTAAATTCTTAGTCTATGGTCAAAAAGGTTCAAAAGGTTCAAGAGGGGCAAAACGGTCCATTTACGGTAACTAGGTGACTTCTTAGTTTAGTTCCTCCAACCGGATGGTTGAAAGCTAACTAGGCTTGCTAAGTAGGACTAAAGTGTCAAAGAAAAAAATTTTAAGGGCTAAAACGTAATTTTGACAAACCACAAGGAAATTAAGAAAATTAAAATAAAATTCAAATATTTAACGACTAAAAATCAGGGTCGTTACATATTTTCTATAGATTTTGTCTGAAACTCTATTTTGTCAAACACGAAGCTCTCCTTCAAAATTACGTCGTATTTAATGAGCTTAGATCACTTCCTTCCTCTGGACGACCCTTCCATAAGTAGCGAATGCGAGGAAATATCTCGGGCAGCGACAGGTGGAAACTAAAAATGGACAAAGAGGAACAAACAATTACTAGCAATTAAGCAATCAAAAATTAACATGTTTTTTTGAGATTGATCCACCTTTCAAACGAGCCATGAATCAGAAGATTAAATAGCAGCAACATGCACTTTGATTTTTTCCCGTCAGCTTGGTTGGCTACAAACTTACAAGTACAAGCCTACAAGATGCCGTGTCCGTGTCCGATGCTGCTGCACATTTATTGGAACGATGGGCATGTTGTTGATGTGGTGTGAAAGCTTTTTTGAGGAATGGAAGTACTGCTGGTTTTTAGAAGTTGTTTTGAAAGTTTCTATGTATTGATCTTCATGGTAGTTTTGGAGACTGGATATCAGTCTGCAATTTAAGTTTTCTTTGTATCTTCTCAACTTCTTGTTGGAAGTTTTTCCCTTCTATCCCCTTCTCTTTCTCCCCCTCTCCTTCTTCGATGTACCAATTATTAAGTTTCTCATTAATAATATTTTTGCCGTTTAAAAAAAAAAAAATACATAGAGAATGGAGGGGATAAAAGAACACTGCTACAGGTACAGCAGATGCTGTACAACAGCCGCGTACAGACCACTTTTGTGTCCATCTCGGGTCCTGCAAATATTATCGGAATCGCTCATTTTGTTCAAAATACTTCGTTTATATCCTGTAAAAAATCACCTCAATCCGATATCGGGAAGGTTATTTACGAATCAGCCAACTCTGCTCCAAAATTTATTGAGGTGATTTTTTACAGGGACCATAAACGAAGTATTTTAAACAAAATGAGCGGCTCCGATTATCTTTACAGGATCCGAGACGAACACAAAAGTGGTCAGTGCACAACTGCTGTACAACATCTGCTGTACCTGTATCTTTACTGGAGATAAAAAGGAAGACAAAGAATGACTGAAAACATCACTGTCCCTACGACCACCATCAACACCTTATTTTGCGTCAGTATTTGTATGGCATCGCTGAGAAATGACCCTTGTATGCTTTGCTAACGTATCTACTGTCACATTGCATGAAATATCAATTTTTTTACTTTTAGTTTTCCAGGCCCCAACAGCCTAAGAGGAACCCCCCATCGATATAGATAACAAGACGTGCACGTTTTTCTTGTTGGTGCTATCATGCATGCTCTTCTCCATCTCTTTAGGCAATAACTAGTGTTCAACCCTTTCTATGCATGGACAATACTAACATGCACGGGCGAGATTAACATACATGATTTGTTAATCATGGATATTCTCCATACAACTAATCCATTCTAGCGTTGCGTCCGTTCGATGTACGGAAACGGAAAAAAAAAACCAATGTGAACTTACTTTTTTCTATTGCCCCGTGCATCGAATGAGCACAATGCTAGAACGGTTTAATCGTATGGAGAATGTCCACGATTCACACATCATGTATGTTAATCTCGCCTGTGCATGTTAGTTTTGCCTGTGCATAGAACAGGTTGAACGCTAGTTTCACAAAACAGAAAGGTAAACCCTGTGTTAGCTAAACAAATAGCTTGAATTAGCAAAGGAAAAATAGTATTGTGTATGGATGTTAACTTCTGGGATTATAGGAGAACCAATCAGCCCACTATACGGAACAAAACCATTCCAGTAGCTCAGTGATCTCTTCAATTCAAACTTCAGCGGTTAATTGACCCCTAGATTTCATTAGAGAAGTAATTGGAGTTGAAGCTCAGGCTTGTGTCAAGCAATCCACTTGGAGACCTGGAAATTTCTGAAATTGTAGAATCAAAAAAGATATCATCACAGCAGGGTTGAAGTTGATCCTTCTCAATCTGAAACCAATAGTTCAGTCTTCACAATGGCTGGCTTGAATAATGCAGAGAGTAGTCAGTATCATAGAACAATAGTCCCAATCTTCTACTGCCAACCTCAGGTTGAATATTGCAGAAATGAGACAATATTATTGAACAAAAGTCTCAATCTTCTTCTGTAAACCTCATCGATTGGGCATGCATAAAAGAAGAAAATAAAATGATTTTTCTCGTACATCAAACTGACACAATGCAATTTAGAAAGTTTCATCCATGAATTATCATCATATTTAAAGATTAAAATCATTTGGAAAAGCATATAGTATACATTCAATTTTCTTACCAATACCCAATTTTTTTTCTTACAATGCTCATTTGTTGTTGGGCAAGAGAAGAAACAAAATCATCAGAAATAAGCTAACTACATGCATAGTTAAAATCATCGGAGCAAGATACCTGGAAAATTCTACTATGTATCCAGTAGCCTACTACAAAATGCAAGAATTGAAATGTTGAAATACTTAATTAGTAGCGGCTGTATACATACAACAATTTTCAATAAACCAAGTATCAAAGACGTCCTATATTTTAAATAATGTCCAAATGTAGCACATTTTCATCTTCAAAGTTTAGGCATATTAACACCAAACACCAAAAAGGAAAGTTGATTAAGCCTTTCCTAACTTGAATTTATGAGATTAGTGAAGAACAATGATGCCCCGTGTACACACATATAGCATATACCATGCCTGATCCCAAGATCAACAAATTGAAAATGAAAGGCCACAAACTCATTAGTACGGGAACAAAAAAATTGCTCGAAAACTGGGGTGTTCTACGGTCAATTGTCCCCCAATTCTTAATTACCAATTATCAATAGCAGAACACACCATGAACTAAAGTTTCAAACTACTCAGAAACTGGTGTGAAGTTTTCTTTCCAATGCATGTGATTTGGTTCTTTAAACTGGTATCTTCTCTATGTATAGTTCATGGTGTGTTCTATGGAAAATAATTTCAAGAATCTTTGTTAGCATTCTCTATGTGCGTCGAATGGGTACAACAGAAATTATGTTTTTCATGATAGAAACGTACGGATCAGTAATATGAATGAAGAAAGCATAAGACAAATGGAAGAGCACAATTGCCTCCTTACTCAAACTTAGTGCAAGGTACGAAGAACCAAAAACAAAAACCTGAAACCGCATTTGAAAAATGAACCATGGCCACTTGATTATTCCTATTCTATGTTCCTACAAAAATAATGGCCGCAATAAAATTCACAAAGACTGATACCAAACATAAGTTCATAACCTACAATATTTCAATATGTCGGGACCTAAATGATCCTCAAATTATATGGGGTTGTAGCTTTGACGGGACAAATAGTGAGGGAACACAAAATCCGATAGGATACGTAGTCCCATCAATTAATCGTATCTCATCACCATAGTATTGTATATCTCTCACTTATTGGCTTATATATTCGATATACATTTCTTTCATGGCACAAAATTTTAAACAAAATTAGACATTTGACCCTTGGATAGAAATTTCAATTAAAGTAAGGCACAGATACACATTTATGAGGTAACTACTTCATGTGTCAATTACATGACTAAAGTAACATTTAGAGACAAAATAACTTAGATAGTACTCAAAGTAAAAACCCATCAATACCCAACTCAATTTTAATTCGTGAAATAAAAAATTTATGACCAAATACAGTACATCTACATGAATTAACACCATACAAATGCTGGCCAAAAAACCACCCCATACAGAGGAAATCATACCTAGTGGTTGGTAGAACCTTGCGGTGCGAGATTCGAATTGCTTTCAATTGTCAAAACCTTAAACTTGCCAAAATGAATTCACACATAAAGGTTGAGCAAAGCATTCTGTCGAACACGAAAAAGGTAGTCAATTGTAAATGTATAACCTACAATTTTAGGAAAAAAAATTTGAAGAGAAAATGGAATTGGGGTCCAATCTATCACTTATGTCGAACTTAGTGAAACTCAACCTACTTGGTTGAATTGAAGAAACTCCTGAAGGCCCATGATCTAACAATTGATCCGTCATCTCTGAACCTTGCCTCTGGAAGATGCCCCTTGTCTCTGAACATCGCTTCTGAAAGATGCAAATGAAAGAGAGAATTTTAGATTGGGAAAGACGGAAAAGAGGGAGAAAAGAAGTGAAGGAGAGGTAGTCCTACCAGATGGAGAGAGCGAGGGTGGGGAGGTGGTTGGCGGTGAAGGAACTCGGTGAAAGATTGTGGGAGGAGTGAAGAGGGGTATTCA
>BPLS01011845.1:0-14737 GCA_019656275.1 Rhododendron kiyosumense | reverse complement strand
GATTTCTAAAAACTTTTCAATTGTTTTTTTTTTTTTCACCAAAATGAAATCAGATTATATACGGAAATGAGCTAAACTCCATGTAAGACAAGTAGTCTCAAACATTAATGCTAAGTACAAAGAAAATTTACCCCGAAAAGAGTAACTAGTGGTTGAAATTCTCTTTGACGTGTGGGATCAATTACCAAAGTGAATCTCAACCACAGATTGCTTTTTTTCGGAATATTTTCGGGGTAAGTTTTCTTTGTATTTAGCATCCATCAGTCTCAAAAAGAAACTCCGTAGATTTACTAATCCAAATCCAAAACAAAAGGGACGTTAATCTAGTTTTGGATTATAAGAACTTTTTTCGGAGAAAACTGTAACGTTCTTAGAACTTTCTTAAATTTTCAACTCAATTACACTAATTTTTTCAGAAATATTTATCCAGAATAAAAATATTATTGAAATTTAATAATTTAGACTTTCTTTGACGCAACAGGGATTTTATGGAATTCAATTTGCGAATGTTGATGACAAACTATATAGTTTACTGGAAAACCGTATAATTCAGTCATTTCCTCTAAGGGTTCTTAAACTTATTTGCAATTTTCAAGCTTAAAAATAATAAACTTATTGAAATAATTTTTTGCACAATATAGATCTTGTTTGATAGATTTCAATGAGATCTTTTGAACGGTGCAAAAATATTTAAAAAATTATTTCATAAATACATTATTTTTAAGTTTAAAAATTGCCAATAAATACTCATTTAATTTTTTAAGGACCCTTAGCAAGATTTTCCTTGTCAACAAAACAATAGAAAATGTTTTCATATCACAATCCAATTAAAAACAGGAAACATTTTCTTTTCTAGAAAAATATTTCCAAATAAATGTACTACTACTATTTTGCACAGGTTCACAAGAAGAATCTGAAATATTGAAAAAGTTAGAGGTCCTTGATCTGAGTGGTAATGACTTGGATAATAGTGTTTGGTCATTTTTGGGAGGTCTTTCATCAATCAAGACAGTGGATTTGAGTTTCAATAAAGGCTTTGATGGAACTGTTCACAACAAGGGTACCCTCTTATATATATGAAATTTCCTTGTAACATTATTAGCACCTTCCTCTCTTAGAGTATTTACAGATTTCTTCCACGCTGATATTAAACCAAATAATACAGACTCGAAAAACCTTAGCAACATTAAAACTTTGCTAATGGATGAAGTTGTACTTGACGACGTTCTTCCGTACATTAGAGTCATGACTTCAATTCAAGTGTTGTCCTTGAAAGATTGTGAAAGCAAGCATCTTCTTTCGATTGAAGGTATACTCTCCCTCCCACAAATAGAAGGATAAAAAAGAAAGATATTGCTGATCATTATTTGTGTTGCTGTCAAATATATATCAAGCTAAGATTTTCATGTGTTTTGTTTCATGTGTTTTAAGGGTTGTGCGAGTTGAAGAAGCTTCGAGAGCTTGACATTACAGAGAGTGGTTTTGGGGACACTTTACCATGGTGCCCGGTAAACTTGACATCCCTCCGACTACTGGATATCACTTCCAATCATTTTACTGGAAACATTGCACGGTCTCCTCTTATCAATCTGACAGCCCTCGAATACCTTGCAATTTCAAATAATAACTTTGAAGTTCCAATCTCATTCAAGTCATTTTTAAACCATTCCAAACTCGTGTTCATTGAGAGCTTGAACAACACGTTGTTGGAAGAAGAGGACTTTCTTGCCACATCCCCAAGTTTCCAACTAATTGGACTTTGTTTGTCAAATTCTGAACATGGTCATATTACCTGATCATTTCCTCACTTTCTCTACCATCAACATGACCTTATATTGGTTGAGCTCTCTCATTTCACAGGTAAGTTTCCATATTGGTTGTTGGACAACAATACGAGAATGGAAGCACTTATCCTATCATACAATTCATTCGGCGGACCATTATTGTTGCCTTCTCGTCATATGAGAAATCTTATTGTACTGGATATCTCTAACAATCATCTTGAAGGCTTCCTTGTCCTTTCCCGAGTTTAGAAATCTTCAACTTGTCTACAAACAACTTTGAAGGCAACATTCCCTCTTCATTCGGGGATATGACTGCTCTGAAAGTGCTAGATTTATCCAATAACAATCTGTCTGGAGAAATACCGATTCATTTGGCCAAAGGTTGTCGCCTCTTGAAATTCTTGAGACTATCAAACAACTTCTTGAAAGGCCCAGTACTACCCCATCAAAACAATTTAACCCTATTGAAATTCTTATATTCCGCCACCAATGCCTTCACAGAAATTCCGCCTAACTTGTCTCAGAGCCCTTTGATAGTATTAAATGTTAGTGCTAATCAACTGATCGGAAAGATTCCATCTGGGTTCATTGGGAATAATACATCATTAACTTTCCAAGCCATGGCCGGAAATCATCTTGAAGGTCCTATTCCAATTGAATTTTGCCAATTGAAAGACCTCGCGTTGTTAGATCTTTCAAAAAATAATATCACCGGGGCTGTACCATCTTGCTTCAGTTCATCACCTATGTTCAATATTCGGTTGTCCAAAAATAAGCTTGATGGACCTTTTCCAATGGCCTTCAAAAATTACAGTACCAATTTAAGGGAGCTTGATCTCTCTTATAACCAATTCAGTGGTAATATTCCAACTTGGATAGGCAGCGTTTCCAAGCTTACGGTTCTTCTCTTGCAAAATAATAATTTTGAAGGAAACATCCCAAAGGAGTTATGCAACGTTTCCACGTTAAGAATGATTGATCTTTCTTCCAATAATCTCTTTGGCAGCATTCCCCCTTGTATTAGTAACATTGAATTCAACGGAATAAACGTCGGCGGAAAATACAGATTCTACCTTACTGATTCAGCACAAACATTCACATTATTGTTGCATGATCTGGGGATGGTGTTAGCCAAGAGTGAAAAAGGTCGAGATAAGAATTTTGATATAAAGGCTACAGGATAAGAGGCAAAGTATACAACAAAAGGAATTTCCTTAATCTACAGGGGAATCGTTCTACAGCTTTTCTCAGGAATCAATCTCTCCCACAACAGATTGACTGGCCCCATACCACCTGAGATCGGAAACCTTACCGATCTCAAAGCGTTGAACTTGTCCCAAAATAACTTCATTGGTACAATCCCTGCGACATTTTCAAACTTGAAAGGCATAGAAAGCTTGGATCTTTCCTACAACCACCTGAATGGGCAAATCCCCTCTCAGCTTACAGAGCTATGTTCCTTGGAAGTTTTCGATCTGTCCTATAATAACTTGAGTGGAAGGATGCCTCCAACAGTAAAACAATTCGAAACTTTTGACTCGAGTAGCTATGCTGGAAATCCACTTCTTTGCGGAGAACCACTATCAAAGTGCAATGCAACTGATTCACCTCCATCGACGCCAAGAGCAGCCGTCAATGATACAGAAGAAGATTCTGGTTTCATGGACATGAGGGCTCGTTTGGAAGCTGCAATATGAAGGGGGATTAAGATATCCCCCCTCCTAATACATGGGCCCAGGCATATGGTGTGCTTTGGAAAGTCTAAAACCGGGTGGATATCTTTGCACCCCCTCTTCTGTAATCCCTCCCAATACACCCTAAGGGGGGATTAGAGATGACCAGGGTCTGAGCTAGCTATGTCGAATCCGCCCTAATCCCCCATCATTTGGACCATCTTACCCCTCGTTATCCCCTTTTTCCACCCCGAGGTACAATCAAATATCTTAGGGCTAACCAACGAGAGTCCTAAAGTAAAAAATTAATTATGATATTTTAGGATAAAATGATCAGAGAAATATGATCTTTGTACCCGTTCAAACGGATTGAAAATTAGATCACTTAATTTTTTAACCATATTTTTTAATATACAACTGTAGGTTAAAAAATTAAGTGTTCCAAATTTCATTCCGTTTGAATGGGTAGGAAGATTTTGTTTTTTTGATCATTTAATTCTAAAGGGTCATAATTAAATTTTGACTATAGGACTCTCATTGATTAACCCTAAGAAAGCCGTACAACCAAATATCTTAGGGCTAACCAACGAAAGCCCTAAAGCCAAAAACTAATTATGATCCTTTAAGATAAAATGATCAGAGAAATATGATCTTTGTACCCGTTCAAACGGATTGAAAATTAGATCACTTAATTTTTTAACTATATTTTTTTATATACAACTGTAGGTTGAAAAATTAAGTGTCCCAAATTTCATTCCGTTTGAATGGGTGGGAAGATTTTATTTTTCTGATCATTTAATTCTAAAGGGTCATAATTAAATTTTAACTATAGGACTCTCGTTGATTAACCCTAAGAAAGTCGTACAACCAAATATCTTAGGGCTAACCAACGAGAGCCCTAAAACCAAAAATTATTTATGACCCTTTAAGATAAAATGATCAGAGAAATAGTATCTTTGCACTGATTTAAACCAATTGAAAATTAGAACACTTAATTATTCAACCTACAGTTTATATATTAAAAAATATGGTTAAAAAAAAGCGAAGTGTGAAAGACTAAAAACGAATTCTATCAAATTAAAACTGACGTTTTTATTTTGTAATATTATTAAATTAGTACATTTATTAGTAAAATTAAATATTTAGGCTTAAAGTGTGAAAGATTAATTATATTTGTAATTATATATATATATATATTTATATATATAAAATTAAGTTTGGGACTGCACAAAAGCGAAAGGGTCATTGACAGCTTTTTACATCATTCACCCTTCCTTATACCCCTCTTTTATCCTCCATCCAAATCAAGTGCTATTTAATACCCCCTCCATAAACATCACATCAATGTGGGCCATTCCTTATTAACTAATACCCCTGACTATCCAATCCCCCCTTCTTATATAATACCTCCAAACTTAATCCCGCATCCAAACGAGCCCTGAATGTGTTTTATATGAGCTTTGCAGGGTCTTACATAATTGTGGTCTTGGCAATTGTGGCAATTTTGTTGATAAATCCGTATTGGCGAAGGGCATGGTTTCATTTTGTCGAGGTTTCCATCACCTCCTGCTACTATTTCGTTGTGGACAATCTCGTGGGGTGCAGGCGTGGTTTTCTTTGGAAATCAGCAGCCATCTCTATCTCTCTCAGCATGTGGTGTGGTTAATATATTCTATGCAGTTTCATTTTGTTAGAAATATGTAAACCCAATTTGGGTATTTCCTTGTCTTATTTTTTGGTGGCTTTGATGTAATGTTTTTATATTTTTGTCCTTGGTATGTATAAATGAAGTGTGTGTCTAGAACCTTGTACAGAAATATCTAGGGCACGGCTATTCGCAGCCCTCTATTTTCTCCCATAACCCGTTAAAAATTTTCAATTATACTCAACAGTTAGTTATCGAAATTGAGATACATTTTCAGCATCCAATTGCCAAAAAAAAAAAACTTGTTTCAACAGCTATTTACCGAAAATGTATATTCGGCAATTGTTTACCGAAAGTTGAACATATTTTCGACATGTAGTTACCGAAATATAATCATGTTTTCAACAGCTATTTACCGAAATGTTATATATGATTTTCAACAATCATTTATCGAAATGTAATGGGCTATGGGAGAAATAAAGGGCTGCGAATAGTCGCGCCCAATATCTAGTAGTGGCTGAGGTGTGTGTCTTTGTTATTGTAAAAAGAAAAAGAGAGAAAAAACGAAAACAGAGAAAGACAGAGAAAAGAGAAAAAAGAAGAGAAAAGAACAAGGGTTTTGTGTGCTCGTGTGCGCTGTGTTTGAAGATGAAGAAAAAGACTTTGTAAAGCTTTAATCAAGTGAAAGAAATCTGTATTTCTAGTGCCCAGATAAGTCTTGTTAATCTGCATTTCTAGTGCCCAGATAAGTCTTGTTACTCCTGAATTTTTCTGCTCTGTTTTGTTGCCAGAAAATTGCATGTTTCAAGCTTGATAGTGTGCTGAAAATCTGCTGCATTTCTGCTGCGTTTTCTGCTCAGTTTGGGACTGTTTTTTGGTGATATTTGTGTGTGCATTTGGCACCTTATTCCCCCGAACACATCTGGATTGCGGTTTGTACAGAATAAATCGTTCTAGATTTGTGATGTGTTTGACTTCGCCTTGTTCTCGAGTTTTCAATTTGATGGGTTGTTCAAGGTACAAAAGTCTGATTTTATGTTTTTTCGAAATCCTATGGAAATCAAGTTATTGGAAAATTTTCCTCCTTGGGTGTCTCCTTGCAATTTGAATGAACACCACCTATTTGACAAAATTGTTCTTTTGTGGCTATTTTGAAGAGTTTTAGCAACAATGGAAAGAGAAATATTATTGTGAATGCAATAATATTTGTGACATGACATTGCCTTGCTCATGGAATGCAGCATTCTTCTTTGTTTGGATTCTTTAATAAGTAGTCTCCCGATTGTTCGGATTACCCATTACGAATGCAATTTATTTGTCTTGAAATGCCTATTGTCATATAGATGATGCATTTTTTGTGCTATTTAGCTACGGAAAGCACAAGTTAAACCACTCATTTGTGCGTTTTTTGTAACCTTAATTCGTTTTTGTCCCTCACACCTTACTAGGAGCACTTGAAGTCCTTGAATACTGAAGCCTTCGAGGCGTGCCTTTAAGCTAAATTGCATTTCTACGCGAATGAAGAAGTTGGTGAAATTCACAAAGCTTCAAGTTAGTGAAATTTCACTAATTTTTTGAATAAGTGAAATTTCGCTGGAAAAAGTTGTCGGCCAAAGGTGGTCTTCTCTAAATGAAATCTAGACCCATTGGGATTTAATGAAATTTAAAATCGGAGTGAAATTCGTGAAATTTAGTTAAATTATTGAAATTTGAGAAGTAATGAATTTCACTAATTTTTCGAAGTAGTGAAATTTTGAATTTCACTAATTTTTCGAGGTGGTAGGAGTGATGAAAATTTTGAAAAGATAATAAAGTGTGAAACTATATTTAGGTAAGGGTAAAAGAGTAATCTTCATATAAGATTGTCCTTAGAGATAAATAAAAATTGAGTTCATCCTTAACGGACATTAAGTACTTGTTTTTAGACCCACAGGTAATTTTTTGTTCAAACGCAATCCCTCACAAACATGTGGGGCCCACACATACTATGTGAGGGATTGTATTTGGTATTGGTTTGGATTGTGGTGTGTTTAGACTTTTAATTTGCATTTATTAGGCCCCTTTTTTTTTATTTTTTCGCTTAAACCTGCCTCTCTACATAAAACAGGCCCTATGATCTATCCAAGCTATAGGAAAGCCAAACAAATGCTATGGCAATATTGAGATTTCCAAGTACCTGACGCCTAGTTTTGAACCACGATTGAAATCATTTACCACTTTGACGAAGACGGAAACATTGACCAAAACGCAACCATTAATTTCACACTGAGTGATTGACAAGCACTATCTACTAGTTTCCTTTTCCTTTCCTTCTCAGCAGTACGATCCTCGAGTTGGTGCACCGTGACGTTGTGCCTCAGCCCCCTTCTCTGTCTCACATTTTGGTGGGACTGACGACAAATCGTGTGGATCTTATCAGAATGTGGGGTGGAGAAATTAAGGACTTGGGATACCACGTGGCTGTGACTCAAGAGGCATTGATTAATTACTCATGATCCCTATACCCTTTTTAAAACTCCGGAGTTCAGACCAGCTTATGCGCATCTCGTGTAATCCTGTGGGCCTAATTAAAGTTTGAGCAAAGATCCGAATGGACTTGCGGCACTCGCCCCAAACGAGTTGATAGCTTCTGAGAGGTATCGAAGCTGAGAACAATCAAAAGTGTTGACTCTGGGCCAACCCTTGGGGTTAAGCTGTATCTCCTTACCTATACTACTTTTAAATGTACGAAAGTGTTTCCTACTCTTTCATTTCCACAAATACCCCTTGCAATTGCAATGAATCCCTGCACACTCCACACCTCTTCCCAACCGAAACAGTGAAACACTCCAACGAACAGTTCTTTCCAAGCGATACAATGCAACACCCCAACGGAAACACTACACACAACAACACCTGCCACCCCTAGCCCAAAACCAATCCATTCTCCTTCTGGAGGCCCCTTCACCTCCGACTCCCCTAGCCTCCCAAAAAACAATTGCACCATCCTTCTGGCATCCTGTTGTTTGCACCATAATTGTGATTTTCTTTTCACCTGTCGATTAGATGACACGTGGCAAGGGTGAAATTAGAAAGGTAAAAATTAACATGGACTAACCATAATTAAGTGAAGATGACAATTAATGAGTCAAATTGATTATAAAACTACGGGAAGTTTTATGTCGTTTCACCCGTCGATTGGCCAATACGTGGCAGATTTTCTGTGATTGGAAGTTATTTTGGCCCGTTGATTTGGTGACAAATGTCCAGATAAATCAAGACCCATCATCCCACGATCAAAGGGAGCAGTTAACCACGACTATAAATTCAATTTTCCAAACATGTGGACATTCAGCAGTTGGGAAGTTATTTTTGTCAGAATTTGAAAAGGGATTCAACTGCCATCTCGGAGGGAAGATTTGAATTCAAAATTGAGAAGGATTCTATTTATGATCTAGATCGGGACAATTTGAAGGACACACAAACAATGCCAATCAGGCCTTTATCTTTTTCTTTTCTAGGAGTAGAATTAACTTGTAATCGTTCACTCAATCATCTTGATTGATTGTTCTTCTACTTTGAGGGTTAATAAAGTCCATTTTGTTAATCTTCTTCCATACTCCATCCACTTCATTGTTTGTTTCCAAAGAAGTCCTGAAAACGGCAAGGAACCAAACTCCACTTTCCACACTCCACATTCCAGCAACTTATGATACGATTTCCTGTCGATTCTCCGTCAATTGGAAAGAAAACAGAAATTTTGGTAACAATTTTGCCGCTAGAAGGAGGGCACGTTACTAATTTGGAAGTGAGCAATGGCACCAAAGACTAGGAATCAATTACCAACAGATGGCAACAACGACAACAATTCTACCAATACTAATGGTGGAAGTGATGCAAATGGAATCAATATTGTGAATCCAGACCAGAGGATTCCAGAAAGTGGCCAACCAAATGGTCCAGAGATCGAGTCATTTGATTTGGTCCAACAATTTGCAAGAGTCCTAAATGATCCAGAAAGTGAAATAGCCAAGACTTTGATGGCTATGTTCAAGGCAGCAATAGCACAAAATCAACCAACGGTGGAAGTCCCAGTTAACGTAAATGTTAACCCTGGACAGACCAGTGGATATGCTAACCGTAACACTGAAGTACCTTCTGCACAGGTATTTGATAATCCAACTTTTGAAACTGTTTTTACTGGAATGAATAGAGTTCCAAATAATATTACCAATGGTCAAAATCAGAGCTTTTATCAAAGTATACCAACTAATGTCCCTATGGGAACAGAGATTGGAAATAGTGGAAATAATGCCTATGGAGGGCAAAATATTAATCCAAATATTTTTAGGAATGATAACAGAAACGTTCCAAATATGGCTAATGGTGATCCAAATCTTTATGGGTACGATCCACCAAACATAAGAAGACCAGATTACTCGTACGGGTATGATATTAGATCTGAAATCCCTTTTCCTCCTAATCAAATTGGTAGGATTCAGGAGTCCTATTTAAGGGCTCAACTTACGAACATTATGCAGGACATGTATGGTTCTGGATTACGAAGAATTGAAAAACCTATGTTTAGGAAACCATATCCAAATTGGGTTGGTAATGTGCCATTTTCTAGGCATTATAGAATTCCAAATTTAGTTCTTTTCAATGGAGAAGAAAATCAGTCAACTATAGAGCATGTTGGAAGATTTTGCCTGCAAATAGGTGAAGCAGATTTGGTTGAGGCTTTAAAATTAAAATTGTTTCCTCATTCTCTTACTAGAACTTCTTTTTCTTGGGTTTATAAGTTTGCCTCCAAATTCTGTTCATTCTTGGAGAGAAATGGAAGAACAATTTCATACTCAATTCTTTAGGCATGCACCAGAAATTTCAGTAGCAGACTTGGCTAAAATCAAACAAAAGCCTTCAAAGTATGTTGAACAATATATGAACAGATTCAAAAAGATCAGGAATCAATATCATTTTTACATCCCTGAGTCTGAAATAGTTAAGATAGCCCAGGAAGGGCTTGATTATGATTTTAAGAAACACTTTACAGGAACTGAATTCAGAGATTTATTTGATTTTACTTCCAAAGCCATAGGATATGAGGCTATTCTTATGGAGGGAGAACATAGAAAAAGTAAATTGCTTGGTACATATTACCAAGATATAGTGGGTGATGTAGAGATTGATGTTGCCCAAGTGATTGGAAAAGCACCAATTGTATGTGATACTTTAACAAAGGCTGAGAAGCCTGTGAATATGCCTTCATCACATCCAAATAGGAGAAATCAAGCGAATTTTAGGCAATATTCATTTGATTTGTCCAAAGTTGACCAATTGTTTGATGAACTAATTAACCAAAAGTTCTTAACATTGTCACCAGGGCATATGATTCCTCCTAAAAAGGATAGAAAAGGGAAAGATTACTATAAATGGCATAATTCTTTTAGACATAATACTAACAATTGTGTTACATTTCGAAATTGTGTGCAGGACCTAATCCAGAAAGGTCTGTTACAATATGCTAAGGGAAATAAGGAAGTAATGGGCATTGATATTGATCCTTTTCCTTTAGTGGAAGTCAACATGGTGATTGCCAGATTAAAGAAAGGAAAAATGGCATCCCAAATTGAAAGAAGGATTCAAGAAGAAGAAGAAATTATAGAAAGAAAAGAGGAGGTACAAGTGAGGCAGAAATTTGAAAATTATTTCTGTTTGAGATGTGATGAGGAGATCAAGTCAGGGGAAGAGATTATTGCAGAAAAAGAGTATAATGGTACCTATGCTAAAGGTTCCATTAGATTCAATACTATGGGAAGTAATGATCTACAAATTTATGTAGGACCAAAGTTGATTTTTGAAGGTGATCAAGACCCTGGAATTTTTATACTTTCTGAATCACTCAAATGATACGGAGAAGATGATGGACCATTCCTATTTAAAGGATATCCTATGATTCCAGCGCTACCAGGGAAACCAGATTCAAGCCCAATTTATCCTCCTTCATTTATGAATGAAAGGGGAAGAGGTTTTTACCTAAGGGGTACAAGATCAAGGGGAAGAATGCCTTTCGCTAGAGGCGGATATCAAGGAAGAATGGTAATCCCACCAAATATCGAGCATCACGGGTGGGATACAGTGAGACACACCAAGTTCCCAAATGCTAGGGAATTTGTTCCTATTACCAATACTTAGAAAAGGAGGTTACAAAGGAAAATTTTAGAAAGAGAAAGGAGAGACCAACAGATGATGATGGATTCGACTCAATGGCCAGAAATAAAGGCCAAAGTAGTTCCAAACCAGGCAGCCCCTATGGTTTGGACTAGAGAGTCAACTGTACCAGGTTCAGCAGTGCCTAAACAAAAAGCAAAAGAGATAGAAAAGCCTAGGGGGCAAACAAACAAACCAACCCTTACTCAAAGGCTTGGGGGGCAAAACTCAAGTTCATTTGGAACCCCTGCTCTATCGATTAAGGAGCAAAAAGCGGAATTCAAGAAGAGCTTGAAGAAGAAGATGGAAGGGTTCCAACAAGTGTTGTTGGAAGATGATGAAGATGATGATCTACTGTCACTTAACAGTTCTGATATGATGAAAGAAGATTACAAAGATGACAAGAATGAGATGAACTCTAAAAAATCTACCACTTTTGGTCAAGCATTGGACACTATCCAATTCGGGTCAGTTTCCCCAACCAAAATTCATTGTAATATGATTTTAGTTTTGCCAAAAACTTTTCAGGCAAAACCTTATCAACCCACAAGTTTAGAAGGGGATGTTGAAGACCAAACAGATGCTATAGTAAAAATAAATGAACAAGAGAAAGACTCAAGATAGAAATCTATTCAAATTGAAAAAGACACAAAAGGAAAAGATGTGATCGTTTTGAGAACTCCTGAAAATGCCTTGGTCAGGCATTTAAAGCCATTATATATCATGATTCATATCAATGGACAACCTATTAACAAGGTTTTAATTGATAATGGGGCTATAGTGAATATCTTGCCTTCAAAAATGAATCGATGAAGAATTTGAACAAAAATGAGTCAGACTTGATCCCAACAGAAGTGACAGTTGGAAACTTTGCATGAGGGTGCTCACCTGCTAAAGGTGTGATTTCTTTGCAATTACAAATTGGAAACAGAAAAATGAATACTACTTTCTTTGTTATTGATTCATCCTCCAACTATAATGCCTTGTTAGGCAGAGATTGGATTCACATAAATGGTTGTGTCCCCTCTTCTTTACATCAGGCGTTGATATTTCTAAAACAAGGAGAAGATAAAGAAGTTGGTGGAATGGAAATTTTCTGGGCAGACAAACACCCATTCAAAGCAGACACCAACAATGTGGAAGCAGGTCTATATGATGAAAACCTATGGCCAATCAAGTTTGAAGGTTCAGAAGTGAAGTCAGTAGGGGTAAGCCTTACTGAAAGCTAATTCCTTAAATATATCACAGATGGTTTTAAGGAAATAAGTAGAGATTTTGTTAGACCTAACATTATAATAAGGTCTAGTGGTTCTAAATCAAAGATTTCTTATGATTAGTGACAATTTGAGTCATATAAACGAAGAGTTAGCTACTTTAAAAGCTACTTTTAAGAGATTATTTTATTTTATTGTATCTAGGAAATTAGAGGCTGATGAGCCTATTTCCTGTAATTGGGTAGACTGTGTAGTAGATGATAGTCCTTTGACTCTTAAGGAATTGACCATGGAATATCTTAAAGCTGCGCCTGGTAAACTTGATGATTATAAAGCAGAAGTAAAAGATCCTTTAGAGGATTTTTAATGTAGGAACAGAGGAAGATCCTATAATTCTTCATGTATGTACTGCTTTATCTGATGAAATGAAGGATCGTTTGAAGTATTTGTTGTCTGAATTTAAAGATTGCTTTGCTTGGGATTACCCTGATATGCCTGGTTTGAATAGATCATTAGTTGAACATAGAATTCCTATTAAAGAGGATTTTGTTCCATATCAACAAATTCCAAGATAGATGACACCTGAAGTCCAAAGAGAAGTAAAGAAAGAAATGGAACGATCATTTAAGGCCAAATTTATCAGGCCTGTTAAATATGTTGAATGGATTTCGAATATTGTTCCTCTAATTAAGAAAAATGGTAAGGTAAGAATATGCATCGATTTTAGAAATTTAAATACAGCATCTCCAAAAGATGAGTATCATATGTCTGTTGTAGACCATTTGGTAGATGCAACTGCAGGCCATCGATTTCTTTCTTTCATGGATGGGTATTCTGGATATAACCAGATATTTATTGCTGAAGAAGATACACACAAAACTACATTTAGATGTCCAGGGTATATTGAATTGTTTGAATGGATTGTTATGGTATTTGGATTAAAGAATGCAGGGGCAACTTATCAAAGAACAATGAATGTAATCTTTCATGACCTAATTGGGAGGTTTATGGAGGTTTATATCAATGATATAGTAATGAAATCTCATACATTTGATGAGCATATAGACTATTTAAAGCAAGTTTTGATGAGGATGAGACAATATCATCTAAAAATGAATGCAACAAAATATGCTTTTGGAGTAACTGCTGGAAATTTTTTGGGATTTCTTGTTCATAAGAAAGGGATTGAGGTTGTTCATAAGAAAGGGATTGAGGTTGATAAAGATAAGGCTAAAGCTATAATAGAAGCACAGCCTCTAACAAATAAACAAGAACTTCAACAGTTTTTGGGACAGGTGAATTTTCTTTGAAGATTTATATCCAATTTATCTAGAAGAACTCTCGCTTTTTCCCCACTTTTGAAATTAAAATCTCAGAAAGATTTTAAATGGGAAAAGGAACATCAGGAAGCTTTTGAGTTTTTAAAACAATCATTAGTAAGGCCTCCTGTTTTGATGCCTCCAATAATGGGTAAACCTTTAAAATTGTATATTTCAGCAGGACACCAATCAATTGGTTGTCTTTTAGCTCAACATAATGACAATGGTCATGAACAAGCCATTTATTATCTTAGTAGGAGGATAAATGAATGTGAGATAAAATATAAGCCTATTGAGAAGTTATGCTTAACATTATATTTTTCTGCAATCAAATTAAGATATTACATGTTACCGTCGATAGTGCAAGTAAGTGCACAAACAGATGTTGTTAAATATATCTTAACAAGGCCTATATTAAGAGGCAAACAAGGTAAATGGTTATTAGCTTTAATAGAATATGACTTGCAATATGTGCCTCAAAAGGCAGTAAAAGGGCAAGCTTTAGCTGATTTTGTGGCAGACCATCCTAATATGTTAATGGAGAATGATGAGTTTGAGGTACATATGGTTGAGATAAAACCATGGAAATTGTCATTCGATGGATCTAAAACTGATAGAGGAGTCGAAGCAGGCATAGCTTTTACATCTCCAAAAGGGGAACTGTTACAATTTTCTTTTCAGTTAGATGAAAGTAGGATTTTAACTAATAATCAAGCTGAGTACGAAACTTTGATTATCGGTTTAGAGATTGCAAAAGAATTGAATATTATGTATTTAAATGTTACAAGGGATTCACAATTGGTGATTCCACAGATAACATGTGAATATAAGTGTAGAGACCTGTATTTTTGAAAAAAAAAATTATTAAAAAAAAAATCGTTTAAAGGTTATATTAATGATAGAATATCGAATA
>BPLS01011842.1:0-12483 GCA_019656275.1 Rhododendron kiyosumense | reverse complement strand
CTCTCCTCTCTCTCTCTCCCAAGGTACAACATATATATATATATATATACCAAAGTACAAGAAATATATGAAAGATTGTATGTACTTTTGAGATCAAAAGATTTAAGGGCTAAGATTTGCCCAATGAATTGGCACATGGCAATCAAGTACTAATATATATACACATGTACCAAATGATCTTGAAAGATCAAAAATCCCAATTTTAAATAATAAAAGAGTACCTAAGAAATCTTAGGTATTAAAATCCTCCAATAAAATATTGCATATCCTCCCATGGGATTTTTGAAAAAGATTTGTTTATTGAAATCCTTGTACTTTGTTGGAAGACTAAAGCTATTAACCAATGGGTAATAAATCCCCTAACTTCTATTGTCCAATGGACAATAGTGACTTGGCAACTTTTATTTTAAAATAATTGGTACTTTGGCACATGGGGTTAAAGGAAAAGATAAAATAAATCAACCCATGTACTAAGTTGAAAGATGAACCTTTTACCCAATGGATAATAACCACCCTAACCTTTATTATCCAATGGATAATAGTTGCTAGGGAGATTAAACATTAAAGTAATCCAAAAAGGTACTTTAAAGTAATCAAAAAGTAATCAAAAAAGTTACTTTTTACTATTCATAGCACTTTAATAAAGTAAACATTTAATATAAACAAATGGGGTTTCTATTATCCAATGGACAATAGTTTCCCTAACATTTATTGTCCAATGGACAAAGAATATATCCAAAATAATTAAAAGAAAAAGAATATCCAAATTCTTAGTCTAGGTTCAAAAGGTTCAAAATGTTCAAAAGGCTCAAGGGGGGCAAAACAGTCATTTTGCGGTTAGGGAAAAGTAACTAAATAGCTTGCTAGCTCGGTTACTCCAATCGGATGGTTGAAAGCTACAAGGTTTGCTAAATCGGACTAAAGCGCAAAGAATTCAAATTTCAAGGGGCAAAAACGTAATTTTGACAAATCTCAAGGAAATTAAAAGCAATTGCAATAAAATTCAAATACTTAACGAAATTTTTAACGACCGAAAATCAGGGTCGTTACACTCTCTCTCTCTCTCTTAATTGTAAATCTTAAAATGTATATGACTTTGGTTATACAAATTCAATTTTTATAAATTTTATATTTCTGAAATCTACTTGAAAATATCTACAAAATGAGATCCATAATGGATGTAAAACTAATTTTTTAATTTTTACATGTGGCAATAATTTTTTTGGGATCATATAGAGAAATTTGTTGGAAAAACTATTTTAATATCTTCTCAATATTCCTAATTTTTTTCCCATAAGAATATATGAAAAAGTAACAAAAAAAGAGAACAATAGAAGCTTCTATTTTCAAAGAAACAAACCAAGAAAAAAACATCCTCAAGAAGTGAAAATTACTTCAAATCCTGAGGGACTTAGAAATCGCAAGAAAATTAATACAACACATTAAAGTTGTACATACACCCGTACAAAACATCCACGTGGAAGATGAGATAATTCTCCTGTACCCAAAGAACAAAATGTCTCGAAATGCATTATGGAAATACCAATGATAAAAAAAGTTATCACATAACCATGAAACTGAGATACATATTTCTCAATTCTGATTACTTTGACAACACCAATACAGTAGCAGTTTTGGTTGATACAATCAAGAGGAAGCTCGTGCACAAACAAAAAAACCAAAAATATTCACCAAATCTCAATTCTCCACCTAATTTCAACGTCTTCTTCATAATGTCCTCCTTCGACAAAAATCTAGCATGAAATAGATAAAACTATATAAAACTAAAATCGAAAAATCTAGATTGAAAATATGAACCGATTTCATAACATTTGTCAAAAATATGAATCGAACAAATAGTTTCATGGTAAATGGTTTAAATAATTTACCATGAAATGATAAGAACATAAACAAACATATTTCATGATAAATGAAGTAAATAATTTACCATGAAGTAAATAATTTACCATGAAATAGATAAAACTAAATAAAACCAAAATCGGAAAACCCAGATTGAAAATATGAATTGATTTAATAACATTTGTCAAAAGTATGAATTGAACAAATAGTTTCACGGTAAACGGTCCAAATAATTTAGCATAAAATGGTAGGAATATATATAAACATATTTCATGGTAAATGAAGTAAATAATTTACCATGAAATAGATAAAACTAAATAAAACCACAATCGGAAAACCCAGATTGAAAATATGAATTGATTTTATAACATTTGTCAAAAGTATGAATTGAACAAATAGTTTCACGGTAAACGGTCCAAGTAATTTAGCATGAAATGGTAGGAATATATATAAACATATTTCATGGTAAATGAAGTAAATAATTTACCATGATATCAAACAAAGCAAGTTCTTTGAAACCAAATCTTGATCAGAAATTGCAATAAGAAAAATGAATGAACAAGTAAATGACTGGCGACAGCAACAAGAAAAATCTGAATGGCTCCATTGCGGCGGCAAGATATGGACAACTTCATGGCTGTGATGGTGATGCAGTTAGGTCGATGGCGACCGGCTAAGGGTGATGGTGGAGAGGGGTCGATGACAACAAGATCGGTTGATGCTCTGTCCATTCCATCCACGTGGTCGTCACAATTGACTTACTCACAGGTTCGAGCGATGGGTGGCAGCGGTGATCGACGTACGACGGTGGGTAACTCGTGGCTGTTGGTGGATGAATGAGAGCAAATGGGGGGTTTCAGATTAGATTAGGAATGGGAGGATTAGGATCAATTTTTTGGCATGCATTTCTTGTGGCTTTAATTATGGGAATATGTGGTGGTAATTGTGGATAACCATGAAAAAGGGAAACAAATGCATATGAATACCTGTTCTGTTGGGGACCTCATAAGTTATTATTTCATCCCAAATTTCTTTGCTATATAGAGAAGAGATTTTGATAAGGTCAAAATTGAATTTATTTAAATTTCGGGATGAAATATAACTGTTCAAAATTACCTGGATGAAAACATAAGTCGGTTAGAGTCTGAGAATGAATATTTAAGTCTCCCATGTTTTTATGGTGATTTTCACCAAAAATAATAAGATGAAAAAGTATGATAAGGGAAAATTAGCCATAAGGAAAAGAGTGGCAAACCTCATTCTAACGCATGAGATGTTATTCTAAGTCTCATGCTAAGGCGTGAGCAAATCTCATACTAAGGCATGAGATGTTATTCTAAGTCTCATACTAAGGCGTGAGCAAATCTCATGCTAAAGTATGAGATGTTATTCTAAGTCTCATGTTAAGAAGTGAGCAAACCTCATGCTAAGGTATAATATGTTATTCTAAGTCTCATGCTAAGGCGTGACCAAACCTCATGCTAAAGCATGAGATGTTATTCTAAGTCTCATGTTAAGGCGTGAGCAAGTCTCGTGCTAAGGCATGAGATGTTATTCTAAGTCTCATACTAAGGCGTGAGCAAACCTCACACTAAGGTATGAGCAAATCTCATGAATAGGCGAGAGCAAACCTCACGCTAAGGCATGAGCAAATCTCATGCTAAGGCATGAAATGTTATTCTAAGTCTCATGCTAAAGAGCGAGCAAACCTCATGCTAAGGCATGAGCAAATCTCATGCTAAAGAATGAGATATTATTTCAAATCTCATGCTAAGGCGTGAGATATTATTCTGAGTCTCATGCTAAGGCATAAGCAAGTTTTATGCTAAGGCATGAGATGTTGTTTAAAGTCTCATGCTAAGGCGTGAGCCAAATCTCATGCTAAAGCATGAGATGTTACTCTGAGTCTCATACTAAGGCGTGAGCAAGTTTCATGCCATGAGATGTTGTTTAAAATCTCATGCTAAGGTGTGAGCAAGTCTCATGCTAAGGCATGAGCAAATCTCGTGTTAAAAGCATGAGATGTTGTTCCAGGTCTCATGCTAAGGTGTGAGCAAGCCTCATGCTAAAGGCATGAGCAAACCTTATACTACGGCATAGAATTACCATGCTAAGACAAGCATTGACGCTTAGCAATTCGTGAGCCGCTTGCTCCAGGGCTTATCAGATGAGTCTTGAAGAGTCAGAGCTCAAAGAGCTCCAGACTATAATATTCAAAAATGGCCTGTGAGCCGCTCGCACCATGGCTTATTAAATAAACATTAAAGAGTTCCAAGGGGCTAAAAGTCCGAGGGACGTGGCCTACAAGCCCACTCAGCCGAAAAGCTATTGATGTGCCAAGCTCTAAGGTAAAATATCAACACAAGATCAGTCCTAAGAGGACATAAACTCGCAAGCACCAAGTTGTTTTTCAATAACTCTACACTCAAGAAATTGGGGGAGTACCAAAAATAAGTACCCTCACGTCTTAGCTATCCCAATGTATTTCTAAGGGAACTAACGAAGGACAGAGCTAATGTAAAGCTCTAGAATAAGAGCAGGCTTTACTAAAGCTTGTCTCATTCAAACATCAAAAACAAATGTATTTTTCTTTGCTCTGCTACAAGCATTGCTACTTAGCAAGGCTAAGGCCGGATACCCCATGGTTAAAATAACTACCATAGATGGGTACTGATCATAGTAAAAGAGAATGCTCTGTTTAGCCCCCTGAACATTCTCATTGGTTTACTATTCAATAAGGCCGGCAAGCGAAGCTGTTCAATAAAGTCAAACACCGCAACGTGATCAAAGGGCTAAGGTTCCACAAGAATTCCCCCAAACCAAGCAATGGCTATATACACCCCAACCTGGTGAACATCACGTTTGATACACAGGATAGACAGGCATAGTCGTCGATTCCAGTGCAAATAGTGTTTCCAAATCTTCACTTATGTTCTTACTTAGAAACAGGGGAGTAGTTGATGAGTATAAAATAACCTCCCAATGTCAACTTAGACCAGGAAGCCCAGCACAACACGAAGGGCCATGTAGGAGACACAGTGACGCAGAGCTTAGCTTGAAGAGCTGCGCTCAATGAACCAGCTTAAGGGCAAAAAGTCATCCCAAGGTCAGCCCAAACCAAAGAACTCACGAGCATAGCCCTAAGGGCTTTAATTAGGGTCCCAAGAACATGGAATCTAGCTTATAAGAGCTAGCCTCTATTAACTAGTCCAAGGACGGAGGTTAGTTTACGAGCACAGCTCATAGAAAGATACCGAGCTCAGCTCACCAGGTGAGCTCGACAAATATGACAAACCTGCTACCAAACTTATAAAACACTCCATAATAGAGGTTCGTACAATTTAGGGGACTCAGAGAAGAGTCAGACTCTTATCCCCTTTCTAGAATAGCCAAGGCCTTATCTCATCCCAAGGGATGAGGCTGCAAATCCCAAGGGATAACCGTGAGAAACCCATGCACGAAGGAAACTCAGAGAGGAGCCATAAGCTTTATCTCCTCAGAAGAGATCAAGCTACCGTCCATAAAGGATAACCACAAAGGTCCGTGTACCGTGAGGACTCCTAACCTTGATGACAATCACAGAGTCCAAAGGAGAGGAGAACTCCTAAACCTGATAAGGACCAAAGAAGTCCTAGGTAAGGAAGACACTCCATTACCAACCTATTCCAGTCATGTACGGATAAGCCCAAGAGGTCCTAGCACCGTAAGGACTTTTAACCTGACAAGCAAATACAAGAGTCCAAAGGTGAAAGAACTCCTCTGTAGAGACCCGTATTTTTTTTGAAAATAGTTTAAAGGTTTTATAAATACTAGAATATCAAATAAATGGGAAAATTGTGAATTTATTTGATTTGAGGCTTAAATGATAGGATTGTTGCTTGAGGGAGCATGTGTGCAATATAGAGATATATGGGTATAAATAGAAGGGTGTGTGTAGGGGATTAAAAACCCCAAAATATATCTCTCTCCTCACGTCTCTCTCTCAGCTCTCCCGCTCTCTCTCTCTCTCTCTCTCTCTCTCTCTCTCTCTCAAAACTCCACTCCATCTCACAAAAACTTTAAGGATCCATCTATATTTCATCTCTATAACGCAACCTCGGGCTCGTATCGTGTTAGGTGAGGCTCGGAGGGAAGATCTTAGAAGATTTTGGAGCTTGGGAAGCTAGGGCTTGATCGTTGATCTCGTCTTTGAAGCTTCTAACCTTGAGTTACGGATTTTTTACTCATTCTATGTGTTTATGAGTTGATTTCATGCTTTAATCGAGTTTATATCATCAACCATTGTGCCTTCGAAAAGCTGTCGAAATCTGCAGAAAATCGCCCAAAATCGCCTAGGGATCGATTCCCAAGCATGAGTGATCAATCCCTCATTCAAATCTGGACAAAACCCGAGTTTTTGCCTTTGGGATAGATCCCCAAGAGAGGAGGGATCGATCCCTCCCCTCTCTGGAAGTTCTGTTCACTTTCTGAGTTTCAGCCCAACTTCAAACGGCCATAACTTCTTCGTTCGATGTCCGTTTCATGCAAATTTTATATCAATTCGAAGGTCTTGAAGTTAGCTTTCATTTCCCACTAGAATAACCTTAAGAATCTTAGTATACAGAAAGTTATGATCATTTGAGTAGAGGTGTGTCAGTCTGCCGATGTCTGTAATTATTCCTAAGGGGTTGTTCTCGTTCCATGTTATGATTCCCCATGTAATTAGAACATGTTTAAGTCACTCTCGGATATGATTACTTATGTCCTAAAGACTCGTAGTTTGATCTTGTCTCTTGTCACTCGATAGAGTATAATATTAGTACTGTTTAGGTAGGGAATGTACCGTAAGATCGATTGGAGTATCTCGGGCTATAAGGAGTAATGTGGTGAGTGTTATGGGTAGATATGAGTTAGTCCAATGACCCAATGGGTAGTATTGTGGTTCGTATCCTTGTGCTTCGTCTTGTCGAGCTTCATAGGTTCCTTTGGCATTATTTTATAAGATTCACGTCTAGAACCTAGCCGGTGGTGTGTCGTGGAGTCGTTATGGGTTCGGTATGTGGCGTAGGGCGTTATGATAGACTTTAAGGAATAATATGATCTTAAGGTATTATTCATTATACAATGGGACTTGTATATGAGTTTGTAATGCATTGTGTAATGATGAATGAAAGAACATGAACTTGGAAAATGTTGTTTTCTTGCATATGGATTGATGACGCATACGTGTATGTGTGAATTGAGAATTTGAATAAAGAGCCCGCAACGCAAGGTGTAGTAATACGAGGACTCTAGGGGGCCCGCAACGTAAGGTGTGGTAATGCGAAAACTCAGGTGAAGAGAATACACTGTCACACAAGGGGTGGTAATACAGTTGAATGTCTCTCCCAGGTGAAGAGAATTCATTGTCACGCATGGGGTGGTAACACAGTTGAATTTCTCTCCCGGATGAAGAGAAGTTTGATTGATTTTAGAAGTTTATGCTGAAGTTTGGATTGTTTGTTGTTTGGGATCATGGTTGTTGAAAAAGAGAATAAATGGTTAATTCTGCCAAGGTTTTATTAAAGAAAAGAAAGTTTTATGAAATAAAATTCTACAGTGAATGGTATGAAATGAGGAAGTGGTTTGTGGTATTCATTCGAAAAGTTATGAGATGATTGGACTATTGTTGTTATTTGTTTGGTTGATGTGAGTATTATTGCTACTTCTAGTCGACGTGTTGATGGTTAGGGTTATCCTTAAGACATCTGAAATCCCAAAGTTAAATCGTCTGTTCATCTTGTTAATTCCTCTTGTATCTCATGTCTTTTTAATGAAACTTTTTCTCTCTTATTGCATGTTCTTCGCATTTACATATAGCTTGAGTATAGAATTTCCTACTGGGTTAGTGTAGCTCAACAAAATCCTTCTTTTCAGGTTCTAATGCTTGGCAGTAGCTTGCATTGCATCGTATACTCAGTTTGGAAGACAACTTGGAAGCTAATGAAGACTAGTTATTTGATCCTCTTTATATATTGCATACTTTTATTAAAGATGATTTTGTCACTAATTCATCTTGATTTTTCCTTTGGCTAAACCATTTTTAATTTAATAGCTTGTTCATAGCTGTATGTAAGTTAATTTGGGCCATGGTGCCAAAGATGTATTTCATTAAACTTGGGGACTTCGTTTGTAAATTAAACAGGTGGGAACTCCCCTTTGGATATTATATATCTTATGCGAGGGTCTTTATCGAAATGGTTTATTTATTTACTTGAAAATCGAAGGCGTGACATCCTCAAACCTAATAAGGATCAGGGGAGTCCTAAGGTGTGGAGGACACTCCAACACCTATCTATACCTGCCGGGAGTCCTAAGGTGAGGAGGACACTCCAACACCTATCTATACCTGCCACGAGCGGATGAGATTAAGAGTCCCGGTCCCAAGGGATTCCTCCAAAAATGCCTATATAAAGATCACACATCCACCTCACAAAGGTACGCAATGCAAAACAATACGAAACTCATAGTTAGTCTATTCTCTCCATATCTCGACTAACTTAGGCATCGGAGGGGCGATGGCGACAGCCACGCTGGTGCCCATAGTTTACCGTTTCTGTTTTACAGGTCGTTAATCCAACACGTCGAAAGCCGCTTCATCCATTGGAGAATCAGATGGATGGTTGAGGTACTCCTCCTTCGGAGGTGACCAAAAACCGCTTTATCAAGTACCCTAGGATTTTAGGTACTTTCATAGAGTACCCTAGAGTTTTAGGCACATTTGTCTTTACATTTGATTGCAAAATGTGATTGTCCTTAAACTCAAAAAATGTAAATATGAGAGATTTTTAGCTAAGTCTTTCACCAATAAAAAAAATTGCATATTTGGTACAGTCACTTGTCTGTCTGGGGAGGGACAATTCATCCACTACTCTCTCTTAATTTTCATTGAGCTAAATTACGTCCCCCTCCCCCAACAGCCGCGGAGTCCAAAAAGTATTTAAATCAAAAAAAGTGTGAATATATTTAATAGAGTAACTCGAATACCCCATTCTGAAAAGTTACTTGTTAAAATAGAAAAGTGATTAATTTGATTCAAAATTTGTTGAGGTTGATGCGAAAACACAAAATTTGTTGAGGTTGATGCGAAAACGTTCAGATGTCTATGTCATAACAGATAACTTGACTAAGTAAATAATGCCTATCATGAGATACGAAGCAGAGCTCAAACCTCTAAACATTTCCCATGTAGCTATAAATAAACTCTAAATACTAAGGGGTGTTTTGGGTAGGCAATAACTTAAGAATCATTCGTTGTTGAAAAATATCAAGTTGTTTCCACTAACCAATAAGTTACAGAAAAATTTCAAATTTGTTGAAGAAGAGAGTAATTAAAAACTGTAAGTATTTTCACTAACTAAAATTCATCCATAATAAAAGTAGTTGCTAATAATCTATGAATTTTTTATTAACTTGTACGTGATAAAATGTGACGCGTGGTTTTGTTCATTTTGTTCATTTTGGATTTGGATTTATAAGTAATGAGTGTAGAGAGAAAATAAAATAATGATTGAAAATAAAAGTAATGATTGGAGAAAAATAGAGAGAAAAATGAGAGTAATAATTAAAAAAATAGGATAATGATTAGAATTCAAAATCTATGAATTTTTTATTAACTTGTACGTGATAAAATGTGATGCGTGGCTCTGTTCGTTTTGAGATTTTGAATTTGAATTTGTAGGTAATGAGTATAGAGAGAAATATAACAATGATTGAAAATATGAATAATAATTGAGAAGAGATAGAGTGAAAAATGCTGATAAAAAAGATAGAGTAAAAAAATAAAATAATAATTTAAAAAAATAAAATAATAATTAAAATTTAAAATTCAAAACCTCCTAACAAACTGGGTATGTTTCCACGGAGAACGCTACGCCCGCTGACTTGGGAGTCGGTGAACTTCCACAGAAGGAATTTTCCACAGAAGGAATTTTCTTCGAAGCTCTCTCACAGCTTCCCAGCAAAGCAATTGTCCTCTCCTTATTAATTCGCATTACATGAAATGAAATGAAATCACTTCCCCTCCTTCACTTTTCAAGTTCATAGAAGAGATCAAGGCACCCCTAATATGGACTCCAATTTGCTGGAAAACTTGATGGCTCTCCGGGAAAACGCCGTTCAAGAGCTGACCGAAGCCTATGACTGGGCGAACCAGCTCAGAGCCATAATCAACGAGCCCTTCGGTACCGATAGATCGGTGGAAGCCGATTACCTAATCACGAAAATTTTGGGATCGTTCACGGAGACTATTTCGATGCTGAATTCCGGTGAGGTTACCGATCCGGTTCCGGCGAAGCCAGCTGGGGTACTCATGAATTCGACTAACCGGGAGTTTAGAGTTTCCGGGGAGCGTATGACGACTTCTTCGGCGTTAAAAAACCGGGCGGTGTACAAGACAAGGTAATTGATTGATTATCCTTTTCTTTTAGTAAAATGATTTTGTCACTCCCTGAAAGTATTTTTTCTTGCAAAAAATGCCGTTAATAAGAAAGATAGTGGCAAAATCAACCACCTTTCTTTATTGTCTGATTGATTTTGAGTTCAAGTAGAACATCTCCACTCTTGCCAAGAGGGCTTTGGCCCAAAGACACGAAAAGTGCACTTAGGCTCCGTTTTGAAACGCGAAATAAGTACTTATTTTTTAAGAAGGCAATTTCAAGCTCAAAAATGATGGGCTTATTGAAATATAAAAATATGCAATATGGATCTTATTTGAAAAATCTCATTGAGATCTTTAATACAGTGTAAAAAAAATTAAAAAATTATTTTTTATTTACATTATTTTTGAGTTTAAAAATATAAAATAAGTAATTATTTTTTAAGAAGGTGCTCTCGAACAGGCTCTTAGGACGAGGAGATAATAACCAGATTATTAATATTATTAAGATAAAAAGCAGAGCATTTCCACACTTTTCTCCTACTTTACTCTTTGGGCGTGTTTGATAACAAATTTCGTTTTGGAGAAATTCGTAATGAGATGGAATTAGGATTGGGATTGGTAATGAGGTGGGATTATTAATGAGGGGATGAATCTTTTATTCATGTTTGTTTTGGACCGGATTAGATTATAGGATTGTGAATAACATGTTTGTTTTGGATAGGATAGGATAGGATAGAATTGTGAACAAAATTCTCTTTCCAACCCTAATCCCATGGGATAGGATTGCTAATAACACCTCCCCCTGGGGGTTGGCTAATCCCATCAATTGGGGGATTAAGTATCCCATGGGATTCCTAATCCTACCCAACAAAATCACACCAAACATGATTTTTGGAGATAAGCTCACTTTGGTAATCCTATCCCAAGCTCTAGTCCAACTATCAAACATGGCCTTTATTTACTTATTACTGGTAGTGATGGCAATCTCGCCAATAGAGCTGATTATCCGAACCATACCAAATCAATTGGTGCGCTTTTTAACCATGGTTTCGATTTTTGATTTTAAAAAATCAGCCGATTTGGTGACGATTTTGGTTTCACGTGATAATCACACCGAAAACCAAACTGTAAATCGAATCACATCATAATTAAACAAATACTCATGTGTGTGTGTGTGTATATATATATACCAATGTTGTCAAATCGTGAATCGAATTCGGTCTAAATTTCAAGAATAAATTGGAAAATGTGTTTACGCACTTGTGTAATAAAGATACTTTGAAACATTTAAAAAATTTAAGTTTAATTATATATTAAAGTTTTTTTTTCCTATTATTTATTGATGATCACATGGTCCATTAGGAAAGACATTTGTAAACAATAGGATAATAAAAACTATAGTAAAATGGATATGCATATAGATGTTAAATATTTATTATAAAAGTTAAAGCATAGCCTTAACATTATAAAAGTTTGTAGGGCCTAAATCAGTTAGGATTTTTTCTCCTGATTTGGGCTCAAAATGTTGAGCCTAAATCAGTTTCCTGCGTTTGGTTAGGAGAAGAGGGTCTCGGGTAGTCAGACCGGTGTACCCAAGCCTTCATTATCTTTGTACTTCGTGTTATGAGCTAATGAAATCTTTTTTGCTGATAAAAAAAAAGTTTATAGCCTAATAGGTAGCAAACTAAAGGGAAAATGACGGTCAAAGACGTGTTTCGATAATTAATGCCTGTCAAAGACAATTTCAACATTAACAAATGTTCTCAGCGTATCTTTGGCGGGTATTAATTATTAAAACACATCCTGGGCCGTCATTTTGCCCAAACTAAACTAGCTTTGTATGGAAACATATGTGGGTTGGTTTGAGGATTTGAGCCAGGTCCCGGTCTATGAAATAGAGGATATACAAATTAAAAAGATCGATTTGTGAGACAATGCATCTATAGATATTATCCTCATCGTATTCACAAGTACTTGTATAATTACCATCTAACAAATTAAAATTATAACATTTTAAAGACTTTGAGCACATCTATTAAATCACATTATAACAAAATATGAGAATTTTACCAAAATAAAATAATAAGTCATCCGCATAAGGTATCTTAGTTGTGAACATCTTTATAATGACTATTTTAATCTTTAAGAAGAATGAGGAAAAAAGGGTTAACATGCTCTGAATCAGAATAAATACCAATATTAACAAATTTTGCATGGAAATAAGA
>BPLS01011839.1:0-15674 GCA_019656275.1 Rhododendron kiyosumense | reverse complement strand
AAGGTATATGCCTCGCACGTATTTGACATTTGGCTTCTGAAGGAAGTCCTTTTCCGGACCATGGTTTTTGTGAAGTCTTGTGATTCAATATTGTTACTTGCTACCTCGGCTGCTTCATCTTTTTTGGGGGTGGAGGAGTATGAGGCGGGGTAGAGTGGAGAATTGAAGACAGGTGAGTGTATTTCGTGATGAATGGACCCCAAATGCCGTCAATCCATATGCTGGTAGAGCCATGGAGCATAGTTTTGTGTATTTCAAGTTGGCAGATATGTTTAATGCTCAGACTCGTCAGTGGAGGAGCCCACTGATTTCAGTTCTGTTTCCGGAGGAGGTGGCGCAGTATATTTTGTCCCTGTATGTTGTTCCTCAAAGAGATGTTGAGGTTGAACTTGCATGGGAGCATACCAAGCATGGTGTTTTCACTGTTCAATCAGCTTACTTGCCGCAGTTTTTTGAGAAGCATGCACTTGTTCTAAGAGGGGAGTGGCTCAAGTTTGGGTTTTGGGCTTCCACCCATGCTTCATTTGTTCACTCGGAAGGTAATCCATCATATCCTCGCTGTTAAGGATGCTTTGTTGAGAAGGAAAATGGAGGTCATGCCAGAATGTCCACTGTGTGGGAGTGCTTTGGAGACCATAAACATATGTTCTTTCTCGAAAAGATTATGGAGAGCTTCGCCTCTGGGCTTTAATTTTGATGTGGCTTGTAGGTTGGATTAAGGAGGCGCCAAGCAAAGAAGTAATCTGAGACTGAGATACTCAGTGTGTTTAAAGTGAATTATTTGGTGTATGTGTAAAGTGTGCTTTTTAGAGGGGACTGTTGTAAAGTTGATGCTTTAGCTCGTTTTTTGCAGGTTTGTGAAGCAGTCTCAAGAAGAATGCTTTGAGGAGCTCGTACTATGAGCGCTAAAAGTGGTTGCTTTACATTTTTGAAGCAAAATGTAGAACAGGAACGGCTGAGTCCTTGTATTTTGGTGACGAATGGGGCATGGAATTCTGGTTTGATGAGTGGCACTGCTGCAGCGCTGCATGGGTAAGAAAGGAAAAAGGGGAACTAATCTGATGCAACAAGTTGACGTCATTCCAGCATCTTCAGTGGCTTTGGTGCAAATCACGCCAGGGTTGCAAGAGCTGGAATGTGCCATCAACAATGGGATTGAAGCAATGAGCATTCACAATGATTGCCTGGTTTTTGTTCAAGGTCTAAACAAGCCAAATAAAGCTAGTTCTAACCTCCAAATGCAGATTATGATTTCCATGATATCTTTCTTATTTTAAATTTGTAACAGTTCCTATTAAGGTACCCAGACTGGATGTTAAGCCTGCTCATGATGTTTCTAGAGCGACTTTACTATGCTTGTAATGTTTAAATATAAAGGTATTATCTTGTTCGTCCAAAAAAAACCACGGTTGCAGTTCTATCTCGTCCAATTACTTTTTATGGCTAGCCTTTTTTGCGCTTTGGAGTTAAGATCTAATCAGCTAAACCAATTAAGCAACTACTCAAATTGGATCCTTTCTGGCTTGTCTGAGCATCTGACAAGAGCTTTTTTTTTTCTATTTTTCCACATGTTAGTGCAGCTGATCTTGAGCTCCAAAATCAAATTATTAGCCACTCAATGGCATGTGACATAGATGCAAGCCAATAAAATGTTGTGCTATTAAAGTTTGATTTGTACCAGCAGAACCTTTCCAAGATCTGATCTCCTCATCCGTTGACCACAACAGAGAGTGGAAATTGGATCCTCTAGTTGATAATATGGAACGGCGATCTGGATTTCACTCTTAAGTGGTATGTTGTGGACCCATCCTTGATTGCCCAGCCAGTAATAGCCTAGCTCTCGTCTACGGGACTGAGGGAGATGTTATTGGATAATAAAAGTTCAGTATTGGTCAGATGTGAGATGAATGATCACTTGAAATCTCAACACCTAGCAGCATTTTTCCCAGCTTTGGCCATGTTCTTCTTGTAATGTGAGACTAATAAAGTAAATTAGTGTTAATTTCACTCACATGTTGGCTACAATCAACTTTATATTCATAATCCCATAAATGTTCAAACTAGAAAATTTAGAATTAACAAGTAAATCAAAATGGTTTTATTGCCTCGGGTATGTGCAAAGAATCGATTCAGTACAACCCCACAATGCTCAACAACCAAAGAAAAATAATAACATAGTTGCCTCATAAATCATGTTCATGTGCAATACGTTTCAACACAAAAAAAGTAAAGTAGCATGTGTGGATGAGACCAAAACTGAGCCCTTCGAGTAGCACTTCAAAAAGCAGGGGACAAACACCAAGGGATTAAGGACAACAGCAGCGTCCGATCTCCAAGAGCAAGAATGATGCCTCGATAATACAGGCATCAACTGAGCCAAATGGAGTAGCCGAGGATTGAGGCCATGCCATGACCGTAGCAGAAGCATGAACTTATAGCAGATTGTGCAGTATCATTGGCCAAACATCAACATAGAGCAGCCGCAAAGAGCATGACTAGTAGTGTATCACAACAATCGAAAACCATAGCAATAGGACATGTAAAATAGAACAGTATGCTTTCTGTTCATGTGCTCTTGTTTCCATCAAGATAGTAAGCTCCAAGGATAGGAGGCAGCACTGATACCACTCATAAGCAAGGTAATGTAGAAGGAAATACAAAAATTGGAAGAAAAAACCGGTGGAACAGAATAGAAATGGAGTAGAAAAGAATCTTTATTAAACCAATGGAACAGTACAAGGGAACTCGTGTCCCAATTCTTTAAAATACAATTAACTGATCCTTGCGCACTAACCAATCTCCACCATATACAAGAATTAGCTAACTATTTTGCAGTAATGCAGCTTGAGCTGAGCTGCAGCAGCTTGAAGAAACCACAATTGACTTCCATGCATTGCGCGAGGTTGCCACGTGCAATTCAAGCCAAGCCTTCCCCATTCTCAGCTGCAACAGAAATGAGATGCACAACTAAGCGCACAGCAGTGCCTCATCCACTTTACTAAGTTTTATTCCTTTGAAATCACCAGGATTTCTCATCTTCTTAACCCACAAACTAGAGATCTCAATGATCTTGAATCGCGTTGGACCATAGCCAATACGGTCGCCACCTTCATTTGAATCTTCCCACCCTCATTTACACTGCAACCGGTCAGAAAAGCCACCACCACTTCCCTCAAAAGAAAGACCATTTAGGACCCATGTTTGCTTCAACCATGCAAAATGTAGTTCTATCCATTCCTTGGTGAGTGAATTTATTGGCTAGTAAACCGCTACAGCCATTTGTACATGGTCTCTTTTTTTGTTTTCTAGAAAATTGACTAAAGCCTCAAGTCTTCTTGGCTTGAGAAGGCATTCCACAAGTCCTTCTGGCTCTTATTGTGAGAAGAGGAAGAGAAGATTCATTGCAACTTCATGGATTCCAAGATGGAGTCATCAAGAAGAGTAATGATCAGTGATAACCCATTTGAAGTGAGAACAGACATCTCAACAATTTCGGCTTTGGATTGGCAAATTTTGAGAAGCATACACAAGGCTGGCCTGGAGGACAGGAGGTCAGAAAGGACTGCAGGGTGATCAATTAAGGGGCCCTGAACTTACCTACAGATATTAACACATATCAAGCAAAAACAGTCATCTTTTTCCTAATAAGATCAATTTAGGAGGATTGAAATATTAATAAAGATGTATGTTCTGTTGATACCGTGCCACTGTAGGAACTCGAACATTATATGTAATATGTAAATACTTTCTAGTGCTGGATTCTGTAACTCAGAGCACAAGGGAAGATATCAGCATTCCACATGCCCCATGTCAGTCCCATTACCTACAAGCCAAGCCAGAAACATCTAAGGCGCCACTCATTTGACTGTTCACATAAACTTGTAATCTACTGATGTGAATTCAATATGGCAAGAAATTTAGAAAGATAATTTACATTACAATTGAGATTGTTTAGATCTGACACACTTCTCATGTTAGCCAGCACCTGCAAAGGTTTTTCAGATAACTTGACCAAACCAAAAAAATTACCACCTCTCTGGAGTGAGTTGAATGACAAGCACCCGTTATTACTCAAAAGTCTCGAATGGGCATTCTTTAGAAAACTAGTTAAAAACAGAAAAGGATCAGGAAAAAAAATGAGATTTGACTAAAGCCAAGCACTACTTAATATCCGAAAGCCTCAAATGAAAAAAGCAACAATTACTTGTGATTCTTTGACTAAAGCTGGCATACTAGTTGAAGATAAATCTCAGAACCCAAACTCAATTCCCAATTTGCAGGTAACATGTGATATTGGGGTGAAAATAGAAGTTGCCAATTATTTTAGAAAGAATTACTTAAAATCTATCAAGCTACCTCTCCAAGCAAAAGTAGTGGAACAGTGGTTAAAACCTTGGATAATTTTGAGGATCTAACTTTCGAGGATGCACCCCAACTAGTCCCCATGGTTAAATCTTCCCATACTGGGAAACAAAGCATATCAAGCATGGCTATTAGGATGAAAAATCCAAACAGCCCTTTAGTACAGATATGGGACATCCAAGTTGGCCCTCAGACCCTTCATTGACAATAAGGTGCATCAAGTACCCAATCTGACCATCTGGTGCATCTACTAAAAGTTAACGACTCAAAACGACCAAGGAATAGCTGAATCGTTCTTCTGAGCAATTTGCAAATGGGACTGACAATGTAAAAACAAATCAATTGGTGGATCACTAAGCATGAAGAAGACCGTTCTATAGGCATGAAGCCACTTCATTATTTCGACATTTAATCCACAAGGGGAAGGTGGAGGGAGCAATTCTGATTTGTTCAGAAGAGTATTTTAGGGCACGTCCTGAAATTGTGACTCTGTTCTACAAAGGGCTAAGAGAAGCATACAGACTTACTACACACTGACAAAACTGAAGAAACAAGTGCACATCATGCCACATAGAGCGAATATGAGAAAAATCTCTGGTTAAGTGCCATATTTGGCCTAAATCTTCTAGACCAACTTCTTTTGGGTCTCAATATGTGAAAAATGAGCTAATAGTCCTTAAATCTGAGCATTCTATCGTAAATTAGTTCACTAAAATCGGATTTTATCAGGTTTATATATAGCACCACAGGTCAAAACTAAATTTGATTAGGCAGTAAAGGCCCAAAAAAAAAAGTTAACCAAGATCCTCTCAGACATACTTTTTCTAGTAAGAAAAAAGATTTTATTTAATTTAGTAAGATCCATAAAATTCTCTCGTATATAAAGTGCTAGCGCACACCTTTTACTAGTCAAGGGTCTTGAATACTCTTGTCCATGCACATGCACACAAATCCATACAAGTTTGCTGCTTGGAGTCTCTCGTCAGTCGTCACTCTGGTAAGAGGAGGTGGTAACGGAGATGATGACCCGTAAACCAATAATACATGAAAAATTCGTGCAAAAATTGGGAATTCGGTATAGCTGGAGTGACAATGGCAATCTCGGTGTTTTTCAAAAATGGGGGTCTTTGATTCAACTGAATATGAGACATAATACCTCTAGTCTGTTTGCATCATCGGTTAGGGTGACATCTGAGCCCACTTTCACGGCAACTAACCCCAGTAACGAAGTCCCGGCTCCAAGATGTAGATTTCAATTAGATAGCCCAATAAACCGTACACAATCAAAGAGTAAAAAGTGGTGCATTGTATTCACAGAAAATAGCATCTACATTACAAATCCATTTAACATACCATGATTATTAGGCTAAACAACATTTGGGAAAAGACAAAATAGTGGCTCAGTTTCAGCACAATAGATTTGTGTACAGAATGTTGAAGTGGAAAACAATGACGAGCAAGTAGATACTTTTCTCACCTCAACTACGCTAACACGGGAAAAGGGTAATCTTTGTTGCCAAACATACTCAGCAAGAACAATACTAAACGGCCACACAAACAACCCGTAGTCTTCCATATTCTGAGCCTCTATCATCAATCACCCAAAATTCAAATATTGTTAAAACCCAGAATTCACATTCAATCCGTTAACAGAGGCCAAAAAAGTCAATTTTTCCAGGCAATTTCTCAGCAACGAAATGGAATCATAAGAGGATATAATCCAGAGGATTATTTAGTGGATATTCATTCACCTCAATGATGGATGGTGATCCAGAAGGACGACGGATCAAAGGGAGATCTGAATGGATACCGACCCAACGCCATGAACCTGTCATCCAAGCTTTGACGTTGGAATTGTATGAATTTTAGTAATATTATCAGAAAGTGAATCGAGGAGTGAGAGGAAAATCTTGAAAAACAAAATTAAACTACGAAAGAGTTTTTTTTAAAAACATCCCTCCAACTATCCACCAGATTTTTACTTAGTCCTCAAACTATCAAAATGTTTTATTTAGTCCTCCAACTATTGGCTTGCATTTTATTTAGTCCTCCAACTATTGGCTTGCATTTTATTTAGTCCTTCCGTTAGAAAGTTAACGGCTACATTAGAAAGTTAACGGCTTTTGTTAAAAAAAAAAAAATTCCAACCACCAATTTGCAATCCTATGAAGTAGAAATGTGATTATGAGAGCCTTAGAGACAAAATTTGATTATGTCTCTTTAGAATAATATGATCAGAATAATAAGATCTTCACACCCATATTCATTAAATGAAAAGTTAGACAATTTGATCAAACATCTATAGGTATTGTGTAAAGAGTGAGATGGAGAGTTTAAACGGTGGATAGATATGAGATTATTGGAATTGAACGTGGGTTAGGATTGGCGGTCGAGGAAACTGAGCAATGAGAATTACAAGAGAATGCAGCAGGTTCATTTCGGAAAATAACTTACGGAAAATTTAAGAGTAAGTCAATTTCATCTAATTGATGGAAAATATTTTTCTCATTTTTTACACAACCAAATACCGAAAAATAGGTAAAACATTTTACCGGAAAATATTTTACGTCCAAACAAACGAAGCCTAAATGTAAAATATTTTTTCAAGGGCCCAAGTTAAAAATCAGCTCAATCCAATACCTATAGATATTTGATCCAATTGTCTAACTTTTCATTTAATGAATATAGGTGTGAAGATCTTATTATTCTGATCATATTATTCTAAAGAGATATAATCAAATTTTGTCTCTAAGGCTCTCATAATCACGTTTCTACTCCATAGGATTGCAAATTGGTGGTTGGAATTTTTTTTTTTAACAAAAGCCGTTAACTTTCTAACGGAAGGACTAAATAAAATGCAAGCCAATAGTTGGAGGACTAAATAAAACATTTTGATGGTTTGAGGACTAAGTAAAAATCTGGTGGATAGTTGGAGGGATGTTTTTAAAAAAAACTCACTACGAAATAGTATTTGACAATTTGTACGTTCTACGGAAAACGTGTTACGTAAGCGCGAGTTAATTAATGGTGTAAGATCGAGTCTTGAAAATACGATGTGTCCGAGAAATAAGAAACGCGCGCTTACAAAACGCGACTCATTCTTCTCATCTTCAACCTGAGAAGTCTTAACAAGAAGGGTTCTCTCCTTTTTTGGCAATTTTGAAACTCATTTTGGGATTAGTTTGATAATCCGATTTGTCCTCATTGTATGCCTTGTCAATTAAAATATTTATGTGAAGTATGAATTCAATTGAGTACCAAATGATTATTAATCAGAGAAGATATATTCCGAAAAAAGATGAAGAAAAGTTAGTTTAGTGTACTTGATTACAACCCTTATGAAGCACTTCACCTTCTCCTCTGTTTTTTAAAAATTTCGACCTTGCTTTCGAGTTATTTTTGCGATCCGATTTGTCCATGTTGTAGAACTTGTCAATTAAAATTATTTTGTAACATATCAATTCAATCGGATACTTCTTGGTATTTAATCGGAGAAGATATATGTCGAAAAAAATTTAAAAAAAATGAGCCGGGAGCACTTGATTACAACTTTTAAAAGACTTCTTTTTCTCCTTCCGCTCGTTGTCTGTTGTAACGACGTCGCCGATACAACTCGATCTTCACTGTCGCCGATCCTAGTTCCGATCACCGGCGGATGTGTGTCCGCGACTCGGGCGATCAGAGCTGGTGAACTCATCCACGCGGCCACATCCATCGTCTCTCTCTGCAACAACAGGTGTTTGCAGCCAAGAATGTGAGGAATAATCTAAGGTACAATGGGTGGTTGTTGTATCTAATTCAATTTCTATTGGCACGCATTCTGATAGCTAGCTTTTCGGGTTTTGATTTTATATGGTTTACGGCATTAGAAATCGATGCAAGGTATATGCCTCCCACATGTTTGACATTTGGCTTATGAAGGAAGTCTTTTTGCGGTCTATGGTTTATCTAACTTCAATTACCCCCTTCCCATTTTTTTTTATATGTCGTTCGCATTTTTTTAAATGATGAATTGGTTGGCGAATCTGGTTGTCCAGGTCATATATAGATTGATTAGCATGGGATCACCTCTATCTCATCAAAGAAGCACCTTTCTGTCAGCCTTCAGGGGAGCAAACCTACATTGCAGCAGCATGGTTTGAAGGAAAAGATCTATTCTGGGCTGTGCTCTACAAAACCATTTGAAATACCAGCATCAAATTCTGCTGGGGTTTTCGTGCGTGGGCTGGATGGTGAATTCAGTGAGGTGAGTTTCATAATGTTTGTCCTCAGTTTGAGAAATGGATATAATATCCCTTTGAGAGGGTGGTTATGGTCTCTGAGCTTCATCCATTGATTTGTCAAAGGATAACAAATATATTCCGACCAGCATTCTAAGTGGACCTGTGCATAGTGTTGTTATTTGATTAGTTGCCTGTTTCTTTTAACTTTTCAGATAGTGTGGTGTAGGTTTTTCTGAACTTTTAGATTGAGGCTTTGTCTATTAACATGTAGTATTGGTGAACGTGCTGAATGATGATTCAATGGTTGTCCGCTTACAGGCTTTGGAAACATTGCGTTGTATGGCACTATTTGACCGCCTAAAGGTGCAAGAAGCACACATGCATATGTTAGGTATCTGATCCTTGTTAATACCAACAAACTGGAAGTGAAAATCACAGATGCTGAAATTGTTTAATGGGTCAACTCTACATGTGTTATAGTGCAACATGTCTCTCACTATCCGATACAATCAAGCCATTCGAATATCTCAACGGAAAGATCTCCCAGTTTTTCTGGCCAAACCATCCAAAAATATGTAGCTCTGCACTTGGATCCCATTTGGACACTCTCTGATCCAGTTTGTTTTCTCAGGTAATTACCGTTGGAGCTGCTTTAAACAAGTTCATTCAGTTGTCTAAATACTTCAAACTAGGAGCATCTTGTGGACTCGGATCTTGTCCATTTTCCCCGGACCAGTTCGGTCCATCTGGGTGCATCCGAGCAGTCCAAAAGTGTTTCAGACAGCTCAGATTTAAAGTGAGTGTTTTTTATTAATATTTTATTTTTAAAAACCCCCTTTTAAATTTGAGCCGTTTTTGGACGGCTCGGATGCACCAAATGGACCAAACTGGTCTGGGGAAAATGGACAGGATCCAGCCCCGCATCTTGTAGCTTTATACACGTAGTTTCCATCTAACACATTCGGTCATAATGATATTTGAGTCTGTCTCCCCTCTTTTAATTTCACCTGTCTCAAGTACTCCACCCGTTCCTTTTGTTTGTCCATATTCCTAGTAGGAAGGTCTCAAAATGTATGCCCACTTTGTTGCTGCTGCTAACTACCTGCACTGCCCTTGCTGTCCATATGCTGATAGGCACTCATTTTGGTTGTAATTTGTAATGTCTGATCTATTTAACTCATTTTGATTCTTTGTATTTTCTGTTTTTTAGGTTGGCTCATTTTCAACATTTTTCCCAATGGGTGGGGGTGGCATATGATTGTCCCCCCTCTTAGGTGTCAACCTCGTTGGGATGTAAGTGTGCGGTTGTGATGCCCTTTCGTCCCCCTTCCTTTTAATCTTCGTAACACTCTTTCATTAATTGATAAAATCTTCTTTCCTTGTCAACAACAACCAAAAAAAACACCTTTTGTCCTCTGATAAAAAACATAAAATTCAACCTTCGTCCTTCTATGATTTTGTTGGAGAAAAAATGTGTTTGATTGTCCGCAAAAGACTATTTTGCATGTGCACAGTGGTTGTAATAATATTTATGCATTACAAGTTTATGCAGCCACCCGCTCGTGGACGCAAACTTTGACAGCGTGCTTACTACTGATGCATTTTGTTTGAGGCGGCTGCATCTGGACGGTATTGTGCTCGTGGGCTTTGAAAACGTGCTTACTACTAACGACATTTATTTGTTGCGGGCCTTGCGGCTACAGCTAATCAGCAATTGGATTGTTAAGTTGGGCCTTTTGGCATTCTTGGACTTGATTGGGCCCGAGGTAGACCAACCTTCATTTTAAGTCCAGAAACATTTGGAAAAGGCCCAAATTAACTTTTATGAAACCTCATGACTACTCCACGTATTACTGCTTAACCTTTTATTGACATTCGGTTTTATTATTTTGTAAAAAAAAATAAAAGAGAAGCTCTGATAATCTGCGTCTCCCACTTAAGGTGTGTCTCACACATAGATAGGTACATTTTTTAAATTAAAAAATCGATGCCATTATCTTTTTCCTTAACTTATGAAAATTGTCGTGTCCACTTACGTCTCTCAACCGTGTCCTTGAGTCATACGTATGTCTAGGGCGTGTGATGTCTACCAGGACAATATTTGCCTCTTTAATTAGTCCGCACGTGAGATTTTAGTGAATAATTATTTTAGTAATTTGATCAAGCTACTTATTTCCTTTAGACAGTTGATCAACAAATTTAAAATTTTTAAAGTTTCAAAAATACAATGCTACACACTAAAAATCTACTGAAAAAAATCTCTTAAAGTTCTATTCAGGGTTTGTTTCACTAGTTTTTTTGGGCTTTTCTGATTTTTTGTCCTTAATCCTTATTAAAAAATTTTGTTGCATTTTTTAGTTTTAAGTCAAACTTTTGTGGAATATTGATTAGTCGTCAAGAAAAATCAATAAAGTAAAAACTTATGATTTTTACCCAAATATTTGAGAAATATCCAAGATATAGCACAATTTTTGAGGATTTTTGAACTTTATCTTGGATATTGCTCAAAATTTTTGGGTAGAAGTCATAATTTTTTACTTTTTTTATTCCTTTCGCTGAGACAAACCAATAATCCACAAAAATCTTATCCAAAACTAATAAATGCGATTTTTTTTTAATAAAGACAAAAACAAAAAATCCCACAAAAAAGCTAAGTGAGACAAAGAAGCAGGAAAACCACTTGGTATTATTTTTTCTATCAGCAAAACTGGTATTAATGGAAGCTGATAAAAACAAGTAGCTTAATAGTTAAATTCACGATCAGCAGATAAGGTCTTTTCAGTCACATTTTTATTCTTCGAAAAGCAAAAAATCAAACCCTCCAATTTACCACCTCTAATTTAAGATATCTCGAATGGGCCCCAAGTCGAACTTACCCTATAACAAACCCAATCAAATCCTTCTGGAACTTGAATAATAAGCTAAAGGGTACTAAAATAAAGACATTGTTAGGTCAATCCCAACAAACTCAAACAACTCCTTTTCAATTCAACAGATTGTTTTTGATAATGGCACATTCCGGCAAGCTAACGTGCAGCTCGAGTAATAACAGGATTTCACTTATTCGACTGAATTTTACGAGCCTAGCTTCGTAGACCCGGCAAGTCGCTTATGGAATGCCTTGTGATTCAGTTTCTGATGCAACAAGTTGGGGGATCCGAGACGAGGGATTACTCCATAAGGTCTTTTCGGTCCGGAGCCGACCAGTAATGGACCTACTTACCTTGCTTGTAGACTAGGTGCAGAGCTAACTTCCAAAGAGCAGATTCATCTTTTTAAGCCCCAAAGTTAACAACCGGATAATTTCACTAGCCTAAGTTTCTCTTCTTCTTTTTTTTTCCTTTTCTTTTCTGGCAGTGAGATTCAATTCAAGAAAGAGTTTGATGTTACATAGAAACTTTTCTAACGTAATGGAAAAGTAATGCCACAAAGTGTCCAATTTCACTTACAAAATGACTACTATGGAGCTAGCATAGGCACCATATCCCCAAACTCTCCCTCTAGCACACGATCAAGGTAGAGATACTCATTTTCAGGGCGTTTCGAAAAGAGGAAAGAGAAGAAATAGTACAGGGGATTTCGTACGCGAATCGCATAATAAAATGGCGAGCCATATTAGGTTAGTGACACAGTTGTTCTATCCCCAGAAATTCTGCAGGCAACTTTTTCGTATCAAAGTTATTTCTACTGCAAGCATGTCTCAAATTCCTGGAATTTTTTGAGAGGCAGAAGTTAGAATACTCAAGTTACATGTTAAGTCTTCTTATGTGTAATTTTGTGGGGTAAAAAAGTTCTTTTTTTTTAAACGAAGGGCCAGGGGTGTTCCACTTTTAAAAAAAGTTCTTTTTTTTCAAACGAAAGTAATTTCAAACTCAAATATAATGAAAATGAAAATTATTTTTTCAATTTTTTTTGCACCGTTTAAAAGATCTTAATGAGATCTATCAAACAAGATCCATATTGGTAGAAAAATTATTTGCGTAAACACATAATTTTTGAGCTTGAAATTGCTTTTTTTTTCAAAAAGTTCTTTTTTCACAAAACCGGAACACCCCAGTGACTTTGAATTGAAGTGAAGAGCATAATGGTGATTGGACATGGATGGTCATGTACTGGGATGCTTCAGCTCTACTCCATAATTAACATGCATGCTCACCAAATCCACTGAACCACCAATTCAAATCCACCACTCTCTCTCACATTGCAATCAGTCTATAAATACTATCGTCATTAATGCGTACTAAATCATAAAAGCAGAGAGAAAAACTGCTAGAGCTTGCAATGGATGTCTCTGTTACATTGCTAAGCTCACTGATAATCTTTTCTATCACTTCCACAGGGAGTGGACTGAGTTTAAACTACTACGACCAGAAATGTCCCAACGCTGAGTCAATAGTCGCAAATGCAGTCAAGAATGCGATGATGAAAGACCAAACAGTCCCTGCAGCACTACTCAGGATGCATTTCCATGATTGCTTCATAAGGGTATGTGCTGGAAGGAGTTGAAAGTGTTAAAATAAGTTTCATAACTAGATCTTTGCTTTATATAAACTAAAATTTCATCTGTTGTTTCTCAAGGGCTGTGATGCTTCTGTGTTGCTAAATTCAGTGGGGAAGAACAGTGCAGAAAAAGACGGGCCACCTAATGTTTCTTTGCATGCATTTTATGTCATTGACAATGCCAAGCAAGAAGTAGAATCAAAGTGCCCTGGTGTAGTCTCATGTGCTGATATCTTGGCTTTAAGTGCAAGAGATGCAGTTGTGCTTGTAAGTTATTTCGTACCCTAGAATAGAGTCGTTAATCGACCCTTCTAAATGTATGATAAACGCGAGACATTCAACACCTGGGTATTAGTATGACATATCTGTCTGGTACTTCAGTTTGAATTCACCAAGGAGAAATATCTAATAATTCGAGTGCACCCTAGAACTGTGCATAAAGGTATCCCAGTGCGCATAAAATGGTCTTAGGACACTTTGTAAACAATGTCAACCGCCTAAGATAATAGAAATATATAAAGAAGATTGAATACTTTTCCGTGTTCCCGTGTCCTTAATATGGAAATAAGATGAATCCAACACAATACCGACTTACACCCAAGTCCGTGTAACAGAATCTTCTATCTTCATCTATCACTATCTCTCTCACACACTCACAAAACGGATTCGTTTTAACGCTACAGATCACCTTAGAGGAGAAATCAATTCCATCTTGTTACGTCTTGGAATTTTTCTATTTCAGTCTGGGGGTCCCACTTGGGATGTGCCCAAAGGAAGAAAAGATGGAAGAACATCAAAGGCCAGTGAAACAGTACAATTGCCAGCTCCCACCTTCAACATATCTCAGCTTCAACAAAGCTTCTCCCAAAGGGGTCTATCCATGGAAGATCTAGTAGCCCTATCAGGTAAACAAACACCAAGTACCCTAAAAGAACATTTTACAACAATGTAGTGCAAAGGGAGATTTTCAATTCCACCACCGATGCGGGGGGTTGAATAATTTCGCTACAAGTTAATAATTAAGCAATCCTGCATGCGAACTATTCTGTAGTTGGTTTCTGTGTACCAATGTAACATCGATCTGCCATTTTGGGCGAAGTACCCGCGTTGACATGACATGACATGACATGTCAATCGAACACACATGTTGAATTTTCAGTTTTTCTTTCTAGAAATATCAAGAAGTATAAGAAGAAAGTATTACTTCTGGGTCCATAAATAATAGAATAAATTATTACTGGGCAATCTTCTTTCGCTTGTTTATGTAGGGGAAAAATATTTCACATATGCCCGTATTCGTATCCATATCTATATATTCTCTATGTTAAGGTTTCTGATGTCAGGCCCCTAAATATACACCCACACCTGATATTCACCCAAGACCGGGTGACAAAGTTGTGTACCTATAACTTTTGTTAGAATTCAACAGTTTTGTTTTTTGCCTCTGTAGGTGGCCACACTCTAGGGTTCTCTCATTGTTCATCATTCGAAAACAGAATCCACAACTTCAACTCCACAAATGACATCGACTCTTCGATGCATCCATCCTTTGCATCAAGCTTAAAGAGTATTTGCCCCATTCACAATAAGGTCAAGAATGCTGGCACCACCATGGATCCTTCTTCGACAACTTTCGACAACACGTACTACAAGCTAATCCTCCAAAAGAAGGGTCTGTTTTCTTCAGACCAAGCTTTGCTTACTTCTCCAAATACAAAAGATCTGATTTCCAAGTTTGCCAGCTCACAAGAAGCTTTCTTCAAGGCTTTTGTGAATTCCATGATCAAGATGAGCAGCATCACGGGAGGACAGGAGGTCAGAAAGGACTGCAGGGTGGTCAATTAAGGGGCCCCTGAACTTATCTATCAGATATTTAATACATAAGCATAAATAAGTCATTTTTTTGATATTAAGATCAATTTAGGAGGATTGAAATAATTATATATCTGTATGTTCTGTTTCATACCGTAAAGCATGTCCACCCCATTGTAGGAACTCGAGCATTGTATGTAATATATGGATACTTTCTAGTACTGGATTCTATAACTCAGAGCAAAAGGGAACTATATCTGCAATGAGGAAGTCTAACAGGATAATTCATCCTTAAACAATTGCAGAGTCTGAATTTCCACGTAAAGAAATTGGCTTCCAAGAAACATGAAGCTTCGGTAAAGGAAAGCAGCATCAATCAACAACTGAAAAGCTCCTAAAGTGAATTGAACTAATTGATCACAATCAGAAAGGCTGTGTCACCACTCGAATTCTAAGTACTAGTTTTCTGTACAAGTTACCTCAACAGTTAACTATTCAAAACAATTTCTGCCAATTGAATATTGCCGCTTAGACCAGATGCTTTGGTGGATGGCATAAACGAGAAGCCATCAAGAAGTTTCATGCACTTCAACCCCCACTTTGCCATCAAGAACTCAATTAGATGGTGCCCGCTGCACAAAACAAAACAAATTAATGAATCATTTACATTTCCAGTGGAAGTAGAAGAGTAGCACTGAGAAAATGTGACATCCAGACTTATGAAGCACATGAGCAATACCTTCTATTGTGATAGGTTGTTATGAAAACAGATCCTGG